>JAJIBD010009263.1:0-32500 GCA_021461705.1 Cryptotis parvus
GAAGTCTTCCTGCATGATTTCTATGAGGCAAACATTACCCTGATACCAAAAGCAGGCAGAAACATCCCAGAAAAGGAAAACTATAGAACTATTTCCCTAATGAATGTGATGCAAAGATCCTCAGCAAAATATCTGCAAATAGAATCCAACAATACATCAAAATATCACTCACCTTGGGGCCTGAGCGATAGCAGAGCAGGTAGGGCATTTATTTGCCTTGCATGTGGCCAACCTGGGTTCGATCCCCAGCATCCCATATGGTCACCGGAGCACTGCCAGGAGTAATTCCTGAGTGCAGAGCCAGGAGTAACCCCTGAGCATTGCCGGGTGTGACCCAAAAAAGCAAAAAAATAAATAAATAAAATTATATGATCACATAAATAAATTTTTAAAAAGCTTTTGACAAGATCCAATTTCCATTCATGATAAAACTCAATAAAGAAAAACCTTCCTCAATATAGTTAAGCTACTTGACACCAGCCCACAGCAAATACTGTACTCAGTGGTGAAAAACTGAAAACTTCCTTCTAAGATCAGTCATAAGTCAAGGCTATCCATTTTCACCTCACTATTCGATATAGTATAAGTTCTTCCCATAGCAGTTAAGCAAGAAAGAGATTTTGAGGGCACCCAGATCAGAGAAGAAGTCAAAATCTCACTATCTGCAGATAACATTCTCATTATAATTCTCATTAAAAGAATATCTGGCAAATAAAAATACTCTGTGTTTGCTTTAGCTCAAAAAAAAAAAGATAACATTACTATACTTAGAAAAATTCTAAAAACTCTACAAAGAAGCTCTGTAAACATTGGTCTTGTACAGTAAAGTGGCAGATTACAAAATCAACCCACTAAAGTCCATGGCTTTTCTATATGCAAATAATTAAGTGAAAGAGAGAAATAAAAAAAAAATCTCATTCACAGTTGTGCTTCAGAAAACCAAGAACCTGGGAATCAGCTTAATATAAGAGGTGAAAAATTATAAATCACTACTAAACAATTAAAAAGAGGACATGAGGAAACACCTCCTTTATTCATGAATTGAAAGGACCAACGTGCCAAAATGACAAGTTAGGCAAGAAAGTAACATTGTCAAAATGACAAGATTCCATCACAGTCTTTCCCAAAGCACTATATAGATTCAATGCAGGCCCAAGTGAAATACCCAAAACATTTCTAAGATATAGATCTAATGTTCTTGAAATTCAGATGGAATTATAACCCCCACACTCTAAAAAAAAAAACTAAAGCAATCCTAGGAAAAATGATGGGCGACTTCTCTTTTCCCAACTTCAAATTGTACTATGAAGGGGGAGGAATCAAAATAGCGTAGTAATAGAATAAGGACAGACTGTTAGAAACAACTGTCTTCAACAATTTGGTGTTGGCTGTATGACTAAAGCCCAATCACGAACGGCTTTGTAATGTCTATTGCACTTTGATTTAATTTTAAAAATTGGAGTTGGGGTAACTGGTCAATCACATACATAAAAATCAATTCAGACCTCTTTCCACCATTACGCACAAAAGTCAACTCAAAAGACCTAAATCCATAAATTATATCGTGGAGGGACTGGGAGCGATAGCACAGTGGGTAGGGCATTTGCCTTGCACGTGGCTGACCTGGGTTTGATCCCCGGCATCCCATATGGTCCCCGAGCACCGCCAGGAGTAATTCCTGAGCAAAGAGCCAGGAAGTAACCCCTGAGCATTGCCGGGTGTGACCCAAAAAGCAAAAAAAAAAAATTATATCGAGGAGAATATAGTAGAACACTCCATGGCATTGAAGCTGAAGTATTTTTAGCCATTCAACACCAAGCAAACAAAGGTGAAGATAAACCAATGGGACTACATCTAGCTTAGAAGCTTCTGTGCAGCATAAAAAAGGGGGAGCAGAATAAAGACACCCCACAGATGAGAGATAATATTTTTCCATCACTCATCTGAAAAGGGGTTAATATACATGATATATAAAGCACTGGGAGAACTTTATAAGAAGAAAAACACCCAGCCCCTGACAGAGAGATAGGACAGTAGGTAGGGTGTTGCCTAACACATGGCAGGCCTGGGTTCTATCCCGGCACCCCACGTGGTCCCCTCAAGCCCATCATGAGTGATCACTGAGCACAGAGCCAGAAGTAAGTCCTAAGTACCTCCAGGTGTGGCCCCCAAACCAAAACAAATCAAAACCAACAACTATCACCAACACCATAAACAAATGTGCGGAAGAGAGCTCGAATGTAAACCACATGTCTAGCATGAATGAGGCCCTGAGTTCCATCCCCAGCACCTCATGGCTCCTCTGAACCAGGGTCCCCTTCATGTCGAGCCCCCAGCACTTGCTGGGGTGACTATAAAAACAACAGCAACAAAAGCACATTTATTGAACTGCTCCTTCCTCCCTCCCTTATAGGCCCCAGTTTATAAGTTATGCTCACAAGCAAGGCATTTGTTTTGTAGCAAGAGTTAGAAGGAGATACACGTTTGTGTTTTCTTGGTGGAGATGCTGGAGAGGAGGGAGGATGAGGGGTCTACCAAGTGGTTCTCAGGGGGTCTGGGAGCCTTTCCTGTGATTCTCAGCCTGACTGGGGGTTCAGTGCAAGGACTGAGGATCCGGCACTGCCCATGCCTTCATCACTCTATTGCCTCTGGTCCCCACACACGCTTGTCTGTGGTAATTCCCCAAAGCCTTGCTGAACAAGAAAAAGTAATGCATTTAAATTATGACATCATGACCTGAACTAGTGGAAACACCCTTGGTGTGAGGAGATGCAGGCGGGGAGGGAGAGTGTTTAATGGATGCAGGTCTGGGTCTCAGTGAGAGCGGGCCCGCCAAGGCGCTCCAGCCAGGGACTGGGGCTGCTCAGGGCATTTAAAAGGGGAGTGGATTTATTTTCTCTTGATAAAAACACCTTTTGCAAAATGTGTCTCTGGGAGAAAAGAGATAAAGAACCTGCCATAGAGGCAGGCTAGGGGAGGGGGGGGGAATCAGGAATATTGGTGGTGGGAAATGGGCACTGGTGGAGGGATGGGTGCTGGAACACTGTGTGACTGAAACCCCCAAACATGAACAACTTTGTAGTTGTATATATCTCATGGTGGTATAAAAATATTAATTAAAAAAATAAGGATATAAATAATAATTTGCCTCTGGGCCCAAACTTCCCTAATACCAAGCCCAAAAGCCTCTTGGCCTTTCTCAGGGGTCTACTCGTGGTCTGTTGTCTCAGGTTGGTGGCATGTGGCAGGGCCACCAAGCTCGCTCCAGGGACAGGGCCATCATCCTCCCAGACAAAGTGCAGGCCCCCACAGGTGGCACCACAAGGAGAAAACCTCGGTCTCACCACCCAGTGCGGGGCACTTGACATCAGTCTCTTTGGTGTCAGTGCTGCCTGGCTGGGTAGCAGCTGACAACTTCATTGCCCGTGATCGTTGGAAATGATCACTCTGGACAAGAACTGAGTGCTGAAAGAGGTAAAGGGATCTACACATAAGCTTATGGTACCCGTACCGCAAACCATGATGGCCGAAGGGCAGGGGATGGGAGGGCTGGCATAGAGGCAAACTGGGGGTGGGGTGGGGTGGAAGGGGGAATTGGAGGCATTGGTGGTAGGAAATGAAGGGTGAAGGGAACGGTGTTGGAATATTGTATGACTGAAACCCAAACATGGACAACTTTGTAACTGTTTATCTCACTGTGATTTAATTTAAAAAATAAATAAATAAACCTTCATTGTCTTTGGGTTTGCAAAGGCCACCTCACAGACGGTTTGTTTTGGTTTGGGTTTTTTGTGGGGCAGGGTTTGTAGGTGTGAGACCAACATGACTGTAGTGCTGGGGTCATGAGGACGCAGGGGCCCTGCTCCCATTCATGAATTTTAGTCAAGACATTTTAGAGATCCCAGAGCCCCAAATCTCAAGGTCAAAATACCAGAAGAGGGGCGGGGGCACCCAGAGCAACAGCCCAGTAGGTAGGGCTTTTGCTTGCACGCAGCCTACCCATGTTCGATCCCCAGCATCCCACATAGTCCTCTGACCACCGCCAGGAGTAATTCCTGAGTGCAGAGCCAGGAGTAACCCCTGAGCATTGCTGGCTGTGACCCAAAAAGCAAAAAATAAAATAAAATACCAGGAGTCTCACTGCTGCTAGTGTCTTAATGACCACGTTGGTGGTCTAGCCTGGGGAGGGCTTTGGGAGGGGAAGCTGAGAGGCTGCACTTTCTCTCCTCTCAGGACAAAGCCGAGGCTGCCACAAGAATTATTCCACTGCCACGAGAAACATTCTCAAACCTCTTTTCTGCTCCCTGTTGGCTGTGCCATTCCTCAGTAATACTAAATGGAATTACTAGGGCAAAAGGTAAGCCCGGGTTGCAGGCACTGGTCACCCAGTGCCCACCGCTCTCGGGTAAGAGAGCGCATGCAAGATTCTCTCTGCCTCCCTGCTCCCGATAACTGCATTGAAGTGTCTAGGGATGAATCAGTCACTGGACCAGATAAACAAGCCGCCCAGTCCTGTTGCTGTTCTCTGCAACTAGAAAGGGAAACTCCCTTGGATTCCTCCCAGGTCCTGGAATACCAAAGCACGCCGGCCAGGCACCTTTGCACCCCGCTCCCCACAGCTCCCCACCTCCCCTTTCCACGCCCAGCAGCCTGTGGGGCCACCTACCAAAGCGTCAAAGCTTCCCTAGCACACAGGAGCTGGACACGGCAAAGGACAGGAGAGGGCTCCATGCAGGGCTCATGAGGACGCTCCTCACCATCCTCGCTGCAGGATCCCTGGTCGGTGAGTACCCCCAGCGGGCAGACCCTGGCCCCGCCAGCAGCCAGGGTCAAGGTGGGCACCCTCTCGTCTCCCTCACCCCAGCGGAGCTGCTCAGTTTCATCTCTGCTAGGACTGCACTGGGTGCTGAGTTAGGGGGGGGGGGGGGTCGACACCCAGGTCATTGAGAGGATCAAAATGCAGTCCACAAACTCTCTGAGCTGGAGGGGCCAGAGGCCGCTCCCCCCACACCATCCACTGAGAATTTGTCTGAGGAAGGCAGAAGGGCTTTGTCTGAGCCCTCAAGTCCACCTGGGAGACGCTGCACCCTCTGTGCTGATGCTTCTGGGTTGACAAGGATGGACGGTTGCAGGGAGGGAGCAGGCCAGCCTGAGTCCAGCCACAGCCTTGCTCCCTGTGCCCAGGGGCCCCTCATTGACCAAGGCTGAAAGAGCAAGAGCTGTTTCTCTCTGGTGGCCGCAACTGCTGTGTTTAGGTCTGAAAACACCTGAAATAGGACGGAGGGGTCTAGTTCTCAGTTGCAGTCAGGTGGGTCTTTGGCTCAGTGTTAAGGAGAACTTTGAGTCCGTGCATGAGCCCAGGCTGCGGCTGTTTCCGGGATTGCTGATCACATTCAGGGAACTTTCTGAGGACTGAAAGCCTTGTCTTGACGGAAGTGGGGGGGGACAAGGTGGGGCAGTTTCTGTAAGCCCCTTCCCAGCCCTAGTGCAAGCGGAGGGCCATGAGGAATCGGGGGCCACCCTGCTCCCTGTGCTAGCCCCTAACGGGCTTCCAGCTGGTCCCATTCCTTGCCCAGTGACTCCTCCAGGCCCCACGCTGGGCTCTGCCAGCAGATGGGATCTGTGATGAGTTAGGAGGACTTAATGCATCCCCGAGAGACTCCAAGACAGGCTCTTTGGATTCCCATCCATGCCGGGGTATCTCGGAGACTCCTGGCCTCCAGATGAGGAGCCTGGCTCATTGGAAACACAGCCTAAGAGATTGTTAAGAATAGGAAGTTCCGTAAGAAGACCCCGGCCTCTCACCCAGCTGTCTCAGGCTGACTCAAGAGCAGGCATAATTATTTCCTTTCACTTCCCAAATGGTGGGTGTGAAATGGGTCTTCCCAGCATGGAGACTCCCCCTTGAGAACAGTCTGCAGCTCTCCTGATAAACACTCTCCCCTGCGTGTCCTGACCCAGACTTCCAGCCAGGAAGCGTGGGGATGGCGAAGGCTGAGGAATGCCGTGGGTTTGAGAAGGAAAGGGAAGAGGTGGAGACTTGTGAGCCCCCAGACTCCCTTAAAGAGGAGCCAAGCCTCCCTTTGGGAAGTCAGCGTCAGGTATAGCCAACCTCTACCCAGCCTGGCTCTTAATCCACCCCCACCCCCCCCCGCCATCTCTACCTCAGCCACAGGCTTCCCTATGAGCTGCACCAACAGCCACCCTTGCGCCTTAACCCCCACCTGGAGAGGCTGAGCCCACCCAGACCACCTCTCAAATGCCCCCTCTTTCTCCTCTTCACTGACCTCACCACCCCACCTGTGGTCCCTCCAGTTCTGACCGTTGTGAACTCCCTCCTTTCCCTCAACCTCAAGCCCAGCACCAGCACAGACCCCACCCCAGCCCAGACTCAGATCCAGGCAACGTGGCAGCCCACCACAGGCCCTACAGCTCACCTGACACACTGGCTGGCAGGGACAAAGACCCGGGAGCCCCCAGGTCCATTCTGAGGCCACCCGGAAGCCTGGAAGACAAAGATTGTTTCAGCTTCTGCTACTGGCAGCACATGTACGGAGAGAAACATCCCCTTGCTGTTGGTTTGATGCAAGCAGGGCCAAACTGTCCGAAGAGTCTCTGCCACTCCTACCCGGCCCCCTGCGAGCCTGCAGATCATGTCCACACTCGCCTACAGAAGCAGAGTGTAGATTCAGGGTCTAAGAACCCTCCACTCCCTGCTCCTTGACCAGTCTGGCAGTCATGGTCAGGCCCAGGTGCTCAGAGCCACACCAGGCTTCAAGGCCTCCGTCTGCCAGAGCCGCACCTGCTTTCTTCCCAGTCGGCCCAGCAGCCCTTCTGAGAACTTGGGTCTCTACCTCCCTGCCCCCATTTCCTTTCACAGACTAAGCTTGAGGCTCTCGTGGGGAACCCCCTCGAGGCAGCCCCTCCTCAGATCTCTTCTCCGAGGCCCTGTTGCCCTTCCCTAGACCATGCAGCAGTGGCCCAAGCAAGGTCTTGTGCTGGACAGAGTCTCCATCGGTCAAGTAGTGGCCCCAGAGAGAATACAGAATTAGCATGTGTCAATCCCTGGTTGATCACCCATGTTAATGAACTCCTGAGCATCGCCAGGGGCAGCTTTGAAGGTAATTTTGCGCTGCCAGAACCCTAGTGAACCTGGCACCATGAAGCTAACCAGCCCTGCCTTCTTGGGACCTTGCCCTGGGGCCGTGTATCCTGGGAGTGGCCTCTGGGTCCCCCTGAGCACTGCTTGGGAGGCCCCACTTAAACAGCTCCTCCTCCAACACACACACACACACACACACACACACACACACACACCCCCATCTAGACAGCAAGTCTCTTGCACCACTCCAACAGTACATACCTATATAGAAACTGTACTGGCATCTAGAGCTCTCCCGGATGTTGTCCCTTGGTCCTACCGCATAGCCCATGGGGCCTGTGAAGAGCTCTGTGGGCTCTGCGTGTTGCGGGAGCCGTGGCCCACAGGGAGTCTCTGTCCACAGTTGCCAGGTCCCTCAGTGTTTTTAAGAATGAAAATATTGAGTAAAATTGGGGTTGGATGATGGTACAGCAGGTCGAGCTCTTGCCTTGCATGCCTTCGACCGAATTTGATCCCCAGAACCCCATATGGTCCCCTGAGTCCATCAAGAGCGATCCCTAAGTCCAGAACCAGGAGTCAGCCCTGAGCACCACTGGGTGTGGTCGAAAAACAAAAAACAAAACATTTGTTTTGATAAAGATGCTCAGATGCAGAGTTAGAAAATAAAAAAACTTTTTGGAAAACAGAAGAGAAAGAAACTCCCTTGCTGGGGAGGAACTTAGTTTACAACGGTTAAGTATAGCTAGTTACGTGGGTCTTTAATAAAGAAACTGGGTCATTGTGTTATTAGAGGATTCCCTTTTGTTTCCAGAGATGTTTTGTTAATTTAGGGCCCATTTGTGTGTTGCTAAGGTTAAGATTAGCATCTAACATTCCTGCTTAGGCTGGGGGACTCTGTTTATTTAACATCTTTTAGGTTATATATTTCACCATATGCCCAGGCATTGCTCCCATTATCTCTTAGACTCCTGCGAGCCCAAGGTCTGGAGCAGAATTTATGGTGTTGGGAAATTGTGAACTTCCTCTGTCTCAGAATGGGGACAGCAAAGAAGCTGCTTGCAGCAGCTGACAGGGAGAAACTGAGGCTTCCTCTTTCATGCACACATGCAGAACACTGCCTGAGGATCTTAGTCCTCTGAGCCTCTGTTTTCCTTGTCCATCAAATGGGAACAATGCTAGTAACTGTGCTCCAGGGTCTCATGTGGGCTTAACCATGTGAGAGGCTTAGCTGTTGGCAGCTGGCCAAGTCACTGTTGTGTATGTTTAGGTAAATCAAATTATTCCATTTTGGAGATGAAGAAATTGAAGTCTAATTGCTTAAAAAGCCAAGGCAGCCTGCCCTGGGTGTCATCCATCCCCACAATGAAGGGTTTTGGTTGCCTAAAGGGCCTTTGTCATCTGAGGCAGCTTGTGGGTGGAGTGCGCAGGGACTGGTCAGCGGGCAGAGGAGCAGAAGAGTGAATCTCCTCCTGCTTGTTGGAAATGACTGCCTGTAGGCAAAGCCATTGCAATTGAATCTTCAATGTTTAGTTGGCTATCTCGGGAAACGCGGTCACCAACATCAGGCAATGAGAGATGAGTGCTAGGAAGACTCAGAGGACCCCTCAAACGGGGCTGGTGGGAAGGGACAGTGACGTGGCCACTGAGAGATGGAGTCTGAGAGTCCTTCCAAATAGGAAGTGTAGAATTGTCTCCTGGCCAGAGGCTGGAGGGATCATACAGTGGGTGAGGCAACTGCCTTGCACACACCCAACCTGGGTTCTATTCCTGACACCCCCAATGATGGTGCCCCAAGCTCCTCCAGGAGTGATTCCTGAGTGCAGAGCCAGAGCCTGATCATTGCCAGGTGAGACCCCAAAACAACAAAATGCTAAAAAATATTTGGTGTGACCACTGGGGGCATGTCACTTCTAGCTCTAGACCTAAGAAAACCAAAGCATCTGTCTGCTTAAATGCTTGTACACATATCACAGCGGCATCATTTGTAGTTGATCATACCATGGAATATTATTCAGCCTCAAGAAGGAGACAGGTATTGATTGATGCAATGTGTGACATGATGTAACATTAGACTTAGTGAAAGAAGTCAGACATCTACTATATTTATATGAAAAGTCTATTGATACAAAAAAGTCCAGAGAAAGAAATCCATAGAGACAGAAAATAATTGAGTGGTGGCTGGGCTGGGAGAGCACAGGATGGCACCGTGACTGCTGAGGAGAGACAGAGGATTTCTTTCTGGAGGGATGAGAATATTCTGGAATCAGTGATGATAGCAAGTGTACAATTATGGTATATTGTACACTTGTTATCAGTGATATATTAAGAAAATGCTGAATTGGATCTTTAAACTGGTGCATGAAATGGGGGGAAATGAGTGGACAAAAGGGTTCAACACAGGCTCTGGGGAGTGGGGTTAGCTCTCTCAGCCCCCCACCCCCACAACATTGGACAGTTGGTTAGAAGGTGAGGGCTGGGGTCTGTGACCTTCTCTTTATACTGTTCCAACTCTCTGCAGCTCATATTACTGAGGACACCTCCAATCTTCTTCAACACGTGAAATTCCAATCCAGCAACTTTGAGAATATCCTGACGTGGGACAGCGGGCCAGAGAGCACCCCCAGATACGGTGTACAGTGTGGAATATAAGGAGTAGGTGTCCTTCCAGAACGTTCTCTTCTCCCTCTGCCCTGAAACCAACCCCTTTTCCTTAAAGATCCATACACACACACACACACACACACACACACACACACACACACACTATTATGCACACCCTCTGTCTCTCCTCCCCTGCCCAGGTGGTCTTGCCCTCTCTGCTTCTTTGCAAAGGAAGGATAAAATAATGGTGGAAAGTACAAACACTTGCCCCCACCCAGTGCCACATTACTGAGCATTGCCCTAAAGATTCTCAAGCACCCTCAGAATGGCCTGAGTGGTCCCCCAAGCAGTGTCACAGCCTCCCACCCTAAAACTGAACCTCCAGCCCAGCTAACTAAGTTCTACGGGAGTGGCCCCAGGCTCTCTCAGCAGCATTTGGGAACAATGTCAAGAGAAGAGAATACATAGATGAAAATATAGGCTTCAGAGTCAGGTTACCCAGGTTCCAACACTCTACTCTATGACCTGGGCACCTGGGTAACCTCACCAAGTCTCAGTTTTCCCAACAGCATGTAAAGATAGTGATAGCCCCGTCATCATAGGTTTATTAAATTAGGTAGGTGTTGGGGTTGGAGCGAGTACAGCTAGTAAGTTGTTTGCCTTGCATGCAGCTGACCCAGGTTTAACCCCCTGAACCACTGAGCCTGCCACGAGTAATCCCTGAGCACAGAGCCAGGAGTAAGACTTGGTCACAGCCAGATATGATTTAAAATTCAAAAATAAATAGAGTGGGGGCGGAGTGATAGCCCAGCGGGTAGGGTGTTTGCCTTGCACGCGCCAGCCCATGCCGGCCCGGGTTCGATCCCCGGCATCCCATATGGTCCCCCAAGCACCTCCAGGAGTAATTCCTGAGTGTAGAGCCAGGAGAAACCCCTGAGCATTGCTGGGTGTGACCCCAAAAAAGCAAAAAAAAAAAAAGAAAAAAGAAATAGGGTGAGTTTGGGTAGATAAACTAAGATAGCCATTAGCACTGTGCTTGACAAATACTGTTCATAATTGTTTTATTACTATTCATGAGACTAGGGCAACACAAAGCCATCCCCCTCTCCACGCCCATGCTGCCAGTCCAAATCTCTTTTCTGGGCAGGGGAGAAAGAGCTCCAGGAGTCTGTAATCCTGAGTTCCACTCCTGTGGCAAGTCACGTTTCTTTGATTTGGGGTTGGGGGCTTTCTGGGGATGCACCGCAAGACCCACACATATGAAGCACGAATTCTGCTCCTGAGCTTCATTCCCGCTCCCTAGTCACTCTTTTCAAAGCTTAACCCTTCACCAGTACAATGGGGGCAAGAGAGCTTGGCTCAGAAGATAAGCATGGGAAGAGCAACAAAGAGCAGGGGAGCTGGTCTTCAGTAGGAAGCTATGGAAAGGGCCGGGGTGAGGATTAGTTAGGGAAGACTGAGACAATGGAGGAGGGGAAAGTACCTGCCACACAGGTAGGCTGGGGTGGAAGGGAAACAGGGGACATGGGTGAAGGGTAGTGGCACTGGTGAAGGGATTGGTGTTGGAACAATATACGCCCGAAACTCATCACAAATCTCTTTGTAACTTTGAATTACAATATCTTTGTAATTTTAATTCACAGTGATTCAATTTGACTCCAAAATAAGTAAAAAGAAACAGTAAAGAAAACCCACAAATTCTTTTTTTAAAACAAAGATTAGGATGGGGTTAGGGAGATGGTGTTCATGGCAGAGCACGGTGGGTTGGGGAGATGGCATTCATGGCACAGCTTAGTGGGCTGGGGAGGTGGCGTCATGGCACAGCATGTTTCTGCCATGTGTGCAGGAATGTGCTCTAGCTCTGCCCCAGCCTGCACGCACCCCAGGCACCAGTAGGGGCAGCCCTCTTGTCCCCTAGTGCTTTTTGGGCTAAACGCCAAACCCAAACTACTGGATGGGGCATCAATGGCCTTAGATTCCCCCCAGTATTGGGTGTGGTCCCTATTTAAAAAATAATAATGAAAGTATGGCTGCAGTTAATCCAGAGATGGACTCAAACTAGCTGTGCTCAGATCTTGGCTCTACACAGGCATGCTCCAAACACCTGTTTAGTTCTGACTTTTTTTAAGCTAGGGGCATCCCCTTCAGTGCTGGGGACCTCCCCATGGCCACACCCTAGGATTCTTGGCCCAACAAGCAGGCATGCTTACCCATCTGGGTGTTGAGGGACACTACCAGGGATGGAACTGGGTGCTATCTCCTGGGGCCCCATTTTAATTCCTGACACTTTGGCTTTCTTATAGAAAAGGAGGGAAAATAATTAAACACACACACACACACACACCAACTCAAGGGATCATTGTGTGGATTAACAGCTCATTCACATACGGAACCTGGGAACATGTTCAGTAAATATTGGAAGTCTTTATCACTAATAATAAACCACAGGCCTACTGCCAGACCTGCTCATGATAGCTGGGCTCTGTGCCCTCCCTATCTGCAGATACGGATCAAAAAGACTGGCTAGCAAAGGAGGGCTGCCAGCGAATCACCCAGAAATCTTGCAACCTGACGTTGGAAACGAAAAACATCAAAGAAGAATACTATGCTCGAGTCACGGCGCTCAGCCCAAGCAACCAGTCAGTCACCAAGATGACTGACCGCTTCAACCCAAAGCAGCACAGTGAGTGGGGTCCCCTCTGGGTGGTTGTCAGGAGCCGCGAGGGGTGTGGCCTTAAAGGGAAGGATCCGTGCCCCATACAAAGCATTTCCATCGTGTCTTTTTGGACCTCCTCCATCTCCATCTCCGTTTCCCTGCTGCAGAACCCTTTATTGTCATCTTGTTTCTTGAGCACACTCAAGACCCCCTAGGTCATTTCATGCCCCGAGCCCTTCTCCATGCAGCACGTGGAGGCATCTCCTCAAAGCATCCATCTCACCCTCCCAGCCCCTGCTTAAAGCCCTGCAGCGACTTCCCACAACTGCCAAAGTTACACCTGAGTCTTTTGCCCTGGTCTTAGAGTGGCCGATGGGGTGCTCAGCTCAGACGCTCTCCTGCTGCGCTGGCCACGCCACCAGTAGCATCTATCCAAGCCCTCACGGCTCGCACTGTCTGGAAGCTCTTCCCAGCTGCTCCTGTGACCTTCCAACCCTCAGTCTTGGTCTCAACATCACCTCACAGAGCTTCTCTGCTACCAGCCTGACAACCTGCTTTCACTGGTCACCACCACACTGTCACACAAACCATTCATTGTCTTCACACCTCACAACACAGTCTGTGATTATTATGTTTGCTTGGGTACATGTTATCAGCCATTGAATGTGAGGTCCAGGAGAGCGCATGTGCTCATGGAATCGACTGTGCTCCCAGCCCTTTGCCTAGTTCCTTGCATATAGGACATGCTCAGCACACAATTGATAAGTGCATGAATGAACTAAATGGATGAATGAATGGATGTGAGCTGCCAAACTCTTCGCACCAACTGACTTAACAGCACATGAAATTTTGTAGCTTTGTTGGGGGGGGCTTGGGGGGTGGTGATTGGGGGTTGTTTGTTTTGAATCCCCAGAGCCTAAGGGTCCATCCATCCTGGGAATCTTGGTTAATAAACCAGCAATTTCATTCGAGGGTCCAATGCTTGCAGGGTTACTTCAGGGTCACACCCAGAAGTGCTCAGGGGCCTCCAGAGCTGGTTGGGGGAGAGGGCGCGTGGGGCTGAGATCAGCCAGGGTTGACTGCATGCAAAGCTCACAGCGCATGCCTTACCCCCGCCCCATGTTATATCTCTGCCCTGAAAAACTTTTTTTTTTTTTGCTTTTTTGGGTTACACCGGCAATGCTCAGGAGTTACTCCTGGCTCTGCACTCAGTAATTACACCTGGTGGTGCTTGGGGGACCATATGGGATGCCGAGGATCGAACCTGCATCAGCTGTGTGCAAGGCAAACACCCTACCCATTGTGCTATCACTCCGGCCCCTGACAAACTTTTTAAGAAAATAAAATAATAAAACAATGTTTTTTGGAATTTTCAAATAGTATGCCTATTATAGAAATTCTCAAATATATAGAATATAAAATAAAAAACAAATGTAGCCCCCAAGAACCTGAATGCTGTAACATAACCACAATTATGATCAACTTATCCATTCCATCAGGATGATTCAATAAAGCAATTAATAGAAAAATAAAAATAGTGCCCACTCTATTATTTTTCTCCTTCCCTTACTTTTGCCAATGCTGGTGCAAAGACCAGTATTAGGACCACACGCTTGTTTGCGGTTACTCAGATATACATAGCTGTGTGCTAATTGGTGCACATTTTTTTTTTGTTGTTATACTCATGTGTGTATGTGGAGTGAGGTCATGGACAGGAATGCCCTCCTTCACTTGCAGGACAGGAATGCACTCCTTCACGGAATTATCTCTAGACCCCAACACTGTATCTATTCCTTTATAATCTGGCTCCCCTCCCTCCCCCCACAGAAGTATCAGGAACATTTGCTTATGACATTAAATTTTTTCCACAACATATTTCAGCTGCAAATAATTCATTTTACAGAGGTACTCAAAATTATTCCTTTAATTCCTCTTTTTTTTCTTCATATTTTGGGTCACACCCGGCAATGCTCAGGGGGTTTCTCCTGGCTCTGCACTCAGGAATTATGGGATGCCGGGGATTGAACCCCTGGCCAGCACGGGCCTCCGTGTGCAAGGCAAACGCCCTACCAGCTGGACTATCCTCCGGCCCCAATTCCTCTTTTGAGGGCATTTAATTCCAGTTCTCAATTGTGGGTGGGAGGGGAGGGAGATATTTGGATCCTGCTCAGCTGCGCTCAGGGCTTTCCTACACTGTGCTCAGGGATCACGCTGACAGGGCTCAAGGGGCCACATGTGGAGCCAGGATCAACTGTGTGCAAGGCAAGTGCTTTAACCTCTGTGTTACCTCTTAGAAGTAAACAACACAGAAGAGGGGGCCAGGAGCGATAGCCCAGCAGGTACTGCGTTTGCCTTGCACGTGGCCGGCCCATGGCAGCCGGGTTCGATCCCGGCATCCCATATGGTCTCCCGAGCACCGCCAGGAGTAATTCCTGAGTGCAGAGGCAGGAGTAACCACTGAGCATCGCGGGTGTGACCCAAAAAGAAAAAAAAAAAACAGAAGAAAGCATTTATCTAGTTTAGATGTTTTCAATTTTGGAAGTTAGTGAGATCCACTAACTTCAGGGATTTTGGGGAAATGAGCTTCCAGGAGAAACAAGGTTTATGAATCACAAAAAAAAATGGGTACAAGATGTTTGTTAAAAAAAAAAAGTTTTGGGTGCCAGGTGATAGTTCAGCAGGGAGGGCTTTCGCCTTGCATGCAGCCGACCGGGGTTCGATCCCGGCATCCCATATGGTCCCCCCAGCACCGCCAGGTGTAATTCCTGAGTGCAGAGCCTAGAGGAACCCCTGAGCATTGCTGGGTGTGACCCAAAAAGGCAAAAAAGCTTTATAAGTGAACGTTTTTGGGGAGACAAGACCCATAGTATTCAGCAAACTAAACTCCCGAAAGAAATTTGTGAAACAGCAAAGGTGTTTCAGCAAAGGTGATTCAGAAAATTTTATCTAGGGAGACTGAAGTATTAGGACTCAGTCCTTTGAGGCTGAGTCCAAAACACTGTGCTCCCACTTAGGACGTGCAACGGGGCTTTCAGTCCCCTAAAGCCAGTGACAGTAAGCTAGCAGGAAAGGTGCCCTGGCAGACTCAGGTGGGGACGGAGGGTTAGGACTTTCACGGGACCTGTCCCACCAAGGGGGCCCTAGGGCCCTGTGTCAGGCTCTTCCGCTCCCCCCTGGCTCTACCTTGCAGAGCATCGCTCTGTGCAGCCGACCTTCACAAGCACACCTGCCATGAGGGTGAAAGGAGACAGGAAGTGGCCATTCTCCGTGATCCAGGGCGGCCCCTGCAGTGATTCTGACCTTTCCTTCTCTCTTTTCTCTCTCCCTTTTCCCAGCTACCCTCAAAGCACCTGTTGTGACCTGTATCCCCAGGGTGAGATCCATCCAGATGATTATTCATCCCATCCTCACACCCGTCCTCTCAGAGGATGGTCACCAGTTAACCCTGGAGGACATCTTCACCCTGTGTTACCACTCGGAGCTCCAGCCCCAGCTTCGTTACAACCACACCAACCACACCGGCAAAATGGTAACTCCCATCTTCCACCCTGGGCCTCCCCTGTCCGGAAACTCATTCCCTCTCAGTGAGCTCTGTGCCTGAGGACACAGGCGGGGCTATGCTGGTTAGGGGGATGGTTGAAAGGTTCTTATTCTCTAGCCTTGGAGAAGTAACTAGGCCTTTATCAGGCAGAGAGAGTTCTTATGGTGATTTACTTGGGGTATTATCTGGCATTTTCCAGAGTGCTTTGAATTTTGATTTAATTTGGTTTGTGAATTTAAATTGCAAATAACATTAAATTTTAACTTTAAAAGTTTTCATTGTTGGGACCGGAGCCATAGCACAGCGGGTAGGGCATTTGCCTTGCATGCGGCCCATCTGGGTTCATCCCTGGCATCCCATATGGTACCCCAAGCATCGTCAGGAATAATTCCTGAGCGAAGAACCAGGAGTGACCCCTGAGCGTCACTGGGTGTGACCAAAAAGCAAATATTAAATACATACATACATACATACATACATACATACATACATACATACATACATAAATCATTGTTAACTCATTTCTAAAGCTTTTTTTTTTTTTTTTGGCTTTTTGGGTCACACCCGCGATGCTCAGGGGGTTACTCCTGGCTCTGCACTCAGGAATTACTCCTGGCATTGCTCAGGGGACCATATGGGATGCCGGGGATCGAACTGGGCCGGCATGGGCTGGGCGGCGTGCAAGGCAAACACCCTACCCGCTGGACTATCGCTCCGGCCCCCTAAAGCTTTTAATTGAGCAAAAATGCCATGTAGAGAACCTCATCTGTGTGATTCACATTTGTGAAGACTTGTGACCCGACAGATGGTCTTTCTCAGTGAATGGCCCGTGCTCATTTGAAAGGAACGTGTATCTCGCAGTTGTTTGGTGGACTCTAACATTACATCAGTTAGATTCAAGGTGGCTGATGGTGGTGTTTTCTCTGTTTTTCCTGATTTGAGAGAGGGCTATTATTTGAGTTGCTAAGATTGTGACAGTCTCAAACTAAAATTGTAACTTCATCTATTTTCTTCTTAATTCTGTGCATATTCAATATTAACAAACATGCATGCTTGTTAAAACTAATTACTTTTTGATCTCCAGAAATATTATCTGCACTGAAGTCTATTTGGCTTGCTATTAAAAAGCGATCCCAGCTTTCTCATACTTGTAGTTACATGTTACATATTTTTTGTATCTATTAATTTCCAACCCTTTTGTATCTTCATATTTTAAAGTTCGTCTCTTTTCGGCATCATTCCAATAACATGTGTCTTTTTAATTTTTTTTATTTATATGTAATCAATGTAAAATTCTCCCTTTGAAAGTATATAATTCAAATACCAGGGGGCCGGAGCGATAGCCCAGCTGGTAGGGTGTTTGCCTTGCACGCGGCCGGCCCATGGCAGCCCGGGTTCAATCCCCGGCATCCCATATGGTCCCCGAGCACCGCCAGGAGTGATTCCTGAGTGCAGAGCCAGGAGAAACCCCTGAGCATTGCCGGGTGTGACCCAAAAAAGCAAAATAATAATAATAATAATAATAATAATAATAATAATAATTAAATTTTAGTGTATTCAGAAAGTTGTGTACCATCATCAGTCTTATTCTTTGTCTTACGATCTGCATTCAAATATTTTGATTCTTTTATTATTGTCAATCTGTTATTAATGCCATTCAGTGGCCTTTCTTTTGGAGGGAGCCACACCCAGAGATGTTCAGGGTTAACTCCTTAGTTCTGGTAGTGCTTAGGGAACCACATGGGATGCTGGGAATCAAACCCAGGTCAGCCATGTGCAAGGCAAGTGCCATACCTGCTGTACTATCTCTCCAGCCTCTTAGTGAACTTTTTATTTTGGATATTATATTTTTAGGTTTTATCCTCTCCAATTTTTGAAGTGTCTATATCCTACAGAGATTTCTTGGCCATCCATTTATTATGAGCACATTTTCCTGATGTCACTTCTTTGAGCATAATTGGAACCGCTGTTTAGAATCATTGACTGACACCTTGAACATTTTTCTTACCTTGGAGTATATTTCCACTGTCTCTCTCCTTCTAAATATAAATCACATTCTCCCCCTCCTCTCTCTTCCATCCTCCTTCCCTTCCTCCTCCCTCTCATTTCCCTGAATTCTTAGACACTCCACAATGTTCAGACAGAGTGCTTGCTTTGTTGCTAAAATAAAAAAGTTTATGAGAGAGTCACCTAGTGCCATTCTTTTCCTTGTTTCTCTAGTATCTACCTTATTCCCAACTATTGCTTTTATTTTGACTAGAGTTTATAATTGCTGTTTTAGGAAGCTATAAATTGCTTGGAGCAGAATGAAGAGATTGAATGTAAAAATAAAGGAGAGATAAGAAGAAAAGTCAGGGCATTATTTATTGTGACGTAAAGGATGACGGGAGTAAGGACATGAACCAGGATGGAGGCAGCAAAGTGGGAGATGGAGGAATCCTGGGGCCTTGGCAGTTCTACAGGAATTGCTCCACGTGTCTGATATGTGCGATTTCAACAGCATGGGCTCCACCAAACAATACGTTGTAAAAATCCATGTCCATATTCACCTGTCTTCATCCCCTCAAAAAAAAAAATCAACAGATAGCTCTAAACCTTCCCTTAGAGGAAGGCAGAGCTAAATCACACACACACACCCCACACACACACACCCACACACACACACACACAAAGAAAAGTTAGTTTTTACTCCCCAGAACACACTTCTTGTCCTTCCAAAGGCTTATGGATCATTTAAAGGTATTTATATACAAAAGACATGAGAGTAGATTTATCAGAAACTGCTTTAAGATTTTGGCCTCAAATATGAAAGAAACTATTAGCAGAATTAGAGATTCAAGCCCAAGAACAGGGTTTGAGGTTGGGAGTGACTCAGGACCCAAAGAGATCAGCCACACATGCAAGGAGATGGCTGCTCACATAAGAAGCTAAGAAGGGGCTAGAGTGACAGTACGGAGGGTAGGCACTTGTCTTACATGCAATTGATCCAGGTTCAATCCTTGGCACTCTGTATGGTCCCTTGATCCCTGCCAAAAGTGGTCCTTGAGTGCAGAGCCAAGAGGAAGACCTGAGCTCTGCCAGGTGTGACACAAAATTAAGAGAGAGAGAGAGAGAGAGAGAGAGAGAGAGAGAGAAAGAGGTGGGAGAGAAGGGAAAGAAAGAGGAAGATTAAAGAAAGAGGAAGAAGGCAGGCAGGCAGGCAGGCAAAAGGGGAGGGAGGGAAGGAAGAAAGAGGAGAGGGAGGGAGGGAAGGAGGAAGGAAGGAAGGGAGAGGGGGAAGGGAGGGAGGGAAGAGGAAAGGAGGAAGGAGGAAGGGAGAGGGGGGAGGGAGGGAGGAAAGAGAAACTCTTTAAGAACTCTGGGTACTCTTACTGAGATACATTTGAGAATTACCCATATACTGGTTATGACAGGAGTCATGGACTCAGATAAGCTAATCAGAGTATATGGAAAGAGAAGCAAAGATGAATAAAGAACAAATATTGCAGAACAATATAAGGGCCCAAATTCAGCTAAAGAGCAATGAGAGAAAAAAGAGGAGAACCAGACGGATGAAGCCAGTCGAGGTGTGAGCACGCTAGCTTGGGCTGCATAGAGCTGCCATGTGAGAGTCACTGTGTGTTTCTCTCAAATTCAGTACCGTGAAGGGACAAAGAAAGAATTCGAGTTCACTGACCTTCCCCCTAATACGGCGTTCAGAGGGAGCATCATGATTTCAGATCCGACCATGTCCAAGAACAGCACCCCCTACGTGTGCAAAGTGAAGACCCTGCCAGGTGAGTTTAGCCAAAGCAGAGGACTCATACCCTGACTCTGAGCTCTCCTCCCTGTAACCAAGGTGAGCTGGGCAGTGCTCTGGAGGACTCCAGAGGGCAGTTAGGGTTTTCATTAAAGTCAATCTTGGCTTAGCCACAAATGAGTTCGCTGATGGGTTATCACAGCATTTGTTTAATCTCCACCCACCCGTCTAGGTCTAGATTTCCTCTCTCGAACAATATTTATGTGTACAAAGAAAATTCACTTTAATATTAACCCAAGTGAGATATACAGGGAAATAATCACCAGGAAGGGGAAAGAAGATAGAATTTGAGCCTCCATATCTTCCAGTGCCAAATAATGTGGTGGTGACGATAAGCAGCTTTGGTACAGCGTGAGCCAGGAACAAGGATTGAAAGCACCGTCCTGACAAACCACCAAGGAAGAGGGGCTAGTCTCATCTTCACTCTCCTCGAGGACGCTGAGGCTCTGCGTGAGCTTGGCCATGGTCTCAGACGGTGAGGGGTCGGACTAGACTTAGTTCTATGTTCTCACCCCCATGTGAGCATGGGAAGGACTTTGAGTCATCTGCTAGGTGAGACGCTCCTTCCTCTGGCGCGCTGAAACTCGACTCTGGCACGAGCTCTGAAATAACGTTATTAGTATTTATTTTTACAAAGATAGCTGTGTCGTAATGCTCAGAGATTTAGAAGATGAAAGTAGTGGCAATGAATCGGATGGATTTGCAAAATTGTCTCACCTTAGTCATCACATCCAATCCTGGTGATGTCAGCATGTGGTCCCCGTTAGAGATGATGTTAGAGATAACTTGGAAGCTGGACACAGCCTGTGGCACAGTCGAAGAGAGGGGGACTACAGGAGGAGCAAGATGGCGCGGGTGCTGAGGCGCCAGCTCTCTGTGTCTCCTGAACATGCAGCTCCACCTCAGAGCTGACCCTTCATCCGAGGGGACCAAAGTTGGGGCTACAGTAGTGAGGCAAGGCCCAGCGGCTGCAAGATTGAGTCACAGCAAAGAACTGCAGCTTGCTGGACCCTCCTGTAAAGGTTCTGATCCTCAGCATTGGCTCAAGAGCCCATGAGAGACCCACTCCCCCACCCCAGTCCTAGCATGCTTGTTTTCCAGGGACAATCTGCTGGCGGAACAGCCCACACTGGGCTCTGCACAGGACATGCTCTGCCCGGGGAAAGAGCCAGTAGGGAGACCAGAATAGAACTGGGCAAGAGAAGTAGGAAAAGGAGAATCCACCTTGCCATGAACTGAGCTGGGAGCATGTGTGTGATCTGAGACCCTCTTCCCGGACTGAGCTAGACAACTAGCTAGCCACCCAGTCCCAATTAACCCTTCCCTCCCCACCCCGTGTTTGGACAACATGAGGACAGTGCCCTGATTAAATCAGGATGGGATATTATTTTATTTCCCCCCTAAGACTGTAGCCACTTTCATAGAAATCTCATTTGGTGGCTATTTCTTGCTCGCATGTAGAAGGTAACTTACTCTTCAGAATAAAATCTAATGAAATCCTGGCTGTTTTTGCTAAGCATCTGTATCATATGCCTTGCCCCACTGAACTTCCCCACTTAGCATTTATAATAATCCTATAAATTGGGTAGCATCATCCCACCTAACTCATTCTGGCCCAGAGGTGTTAAGCTACTCGCCTGAGGCTGCACAGCAGTCCCCAGAAAGTCCCTGGGCACCACTGCTCCAAGGCAGGGGTGAGGAGTGAGCCAGAAGCCAAGGTCCAGCAATTCTCCAGTTCTGCAGCCATTGCTGCAACGTTGCTAGTTATCAGCAACTTTCTAAGCTAAAGCCAGGAGTCAAAAGAGAGTGATTCTAAGAATCAGGAGCCCTGGATGACATCAGGACTAGTTTAACACACCTTCAGCAACCCCTGCCTTGCCCAGCCCGTCACCAGTTCACCAGTGACAGGAACATGCTGAGAGCTGGCCTGTCTCATCCCACAGTGTGCAGGCCACGGGGAGAGGCCAGCAGCATTGCCGGACGCTCACCCCTCACCTGTTCAGGGAAAGCAGCGTTTCTCTCAACCGATAGATACCAACCGGCAACCTTCCGATCAATACCTTCTGGAGAGGAAGGACGGGCCCTCTCCTTGCCATGTCCTTCCTCTGCTTCTGCCAGTGTGACAGATTGGCCTCAGACCCAGGCAAGAGGGGCCCTTGCCAGAGCCCCATGCCAGAGTGCCACTCTGGCCCTGTGCTAGCCATGACCCTCCCCACTAGAAGAAGAGTCCATAAGTCCAAAGGACATTGTCCCTGCACTGCTGGCCTGACCACACTCTCACTCCCTGCTGCCCTGTGTCCCACCGAGGCAGACCTCGACCAAGGGAGTATCTTGGTCCCCTAAGACCAGATACTCAGGTGATGTGGAGAGTGGTCAGCAGGTAACTAACTGTGGGGCAAAGGTGAGCTTGTGGGGGACTCTGGGACCATGGGGTCCCTGTAGGAGAGGGTGGAGCTGGGCTGGGCTGGCACTCCCCTGGCATCTGCACATTTCAGCAGAGTGCCTGGGTACACTCAGAATTCAGCATGGCGCTGAGACTCCTATTGGTATAAGGGCACAGACACTTTTTCCCCCACAAAAGCTATGACTGACCACTCATGAGTGTTCAAACCTGGGGTGTGGGATCCTCCATTTGGGCCCCGACTCCACAAATCTTGAGGATTAAAGAAGCCACCTAGAGTAGGGAGGGCATTTGCCATGGACACGGCTGACCTGGGTTTGATCCCTGACATTCCATATGGTCCCCCTGAACACTGCTAGGAGTAATTCCTAAGTGCCGAGCCAGGAATGACTCTTGAACATTGCTGGATATGACCACACCACACCCCCAAAAAAAACAGCCCCCTCAAGCCAGAGGGTTGGCACGCGGGCCGGGTTGCGGGGGGCTGAGTGGCCCCAGCATCACCCTCACTGCTCTGGCCCTCTTGCTCCCCAGATCGGACCTGGAGCTACTCCTTCTCGGGCATCTTCCTCTTCTCCATGGGCTTCCTGGTCGCGGTGCTCTGCTACCTGAGCTTCCGATGCTTCATCAAGCCGCCTCCACCCCCAACTCCCTGGTGAGCAGTCCTGCCTACTGCAGAGGGGTGGGGGGGGGTACCCAGGACCACGGTTCTCCTCAAAGCACACAGAGCATTTCTTAGACCTTGTCCCTGCAGCTCCAAGTGGTCCTACAGGCCTCGGGTGGATCAGTGGGTGGGTAGGTACTCAGAGTGGTGGGGATGGATGGGCGCCCCAGCATGAGTCAGGACTCACTCCAGAACCAGACAGACAGACCCACGAGATGAGCTAGCCATGGTGGGGCTGTGGGCGCGGGGCCGGCAGAGCCGCTCACACAATGTCCAAAAGGGGCAGCCAAGTGCCACAGCCAGGAAAGCAGGCCCAGGTCTGCCCCGGGTTCAGCCAAATACCGTTTAGCAGCTGTCAGATGTAAACCCTGGGGGTTAAAGAGATGGGACAGCAGGTAAGGGGAGGATCTGGGTCCAACACTGCATGTGGCTCCCCTGGACACTCAGAGTGGTCCTTGAGCTCAGAATGAGGCCTGAGTCAACCCTTTATAGCAGAGCTGTAAAGTGCAGAGCCCATGGTAGGGCCTCAGCTGCAGAGCCCACGGTAGGGCCTCTGACAAACTCATCTGAAGCTCAGGGAGCAAAGGCACTGGGAGCTCCAGGACACACCAGGCCAAGCCGTGTCCTGGACACCTTTCTCAGCTTTGCCTCTCCCGTCCTTCCCCAGGGAGCCCCTTGACCTCAGGCGCATAGGGATCCAGGAGCACGAGAGCTACCACCTCCAGAACGCACCCAGGGCTGACCCCAAATCCTGGTCATTTGCTTCCTGGTGTCCTGCCTACTAGAGAAACACAGCCACAAACTCTTTCTGAGATAAATCAGAATTTAGAAATGGCCCCAGTAAATGGCTGGGACCCCACCCTCGCCCTGGCCTTGCTGACCACCCCCTCCCCTTGCTGACAACACAATACTCATGCTCTGTTCTTCTTGTACAGAATTTCCAGGGCGTGCTGACCTTCCGGCCTCTGCACTTCTTCCAGGAGCCCATCATGATCCTTGACTTTGAGGTCAGGGGCCTGGACAGTCCAGCCCAGCCAGAGCTTCATTCCCATACCATAGTCTCCAGGCCCAAGGGGCCGCCGGAGAGCCCCGGAGCTGCACAGCCCGCCTGAGATGGCCTACCTGGAACAGCAGGATGCTTCCGGTCTGCAGCCCCCCACGGGGCCACCTCCCCAGACCACGCCTCGGCTCTCTTATGCCCCCCAGGTTGCCACCAAGGTCAGGCCCCCCACCTACACACCTCCGGCAACCCCCGAAACAGAGCCCCTGATCTATGCTCCACAAGCCGCGAAGCTCCAGCCACCTTCCTGCTGCCCTCAGACCCCTGCAGCCAGCTGGCCCTCCTCCTATGGAATGTTCATGGAAGGTTCTGGCAAAGAGTCCCGGCCTGCATCACCGCATAATCCCAAGCACCTCCAATCTGATGGTCAGTTCCAGAAAGAGGCACCCTCCGGACGCAGCAGCCCCTGCGTCACCCTGAAGGGGGTGACCTCTTTGGCTATGGAGGGGCTCCAAGACACAGATTCCTTTCACCCCCCCCCCCATCTGGGGGTTTGCAGAGACCCAAGTGCACTGCCCGGAGGGGAGCCAGGAGCATCGGGGTACCTAAAGGACCAGCTGCCCCTCCTGTCCTCTGTCCAGATCGAAGGTCACCCGGGGTCCCTTCCATTACACACGCCTTCCCTCAAATGTTCCGCCACAGACCAGGGTCCCCACCCGTGGGGCCTGCTGGAGTCCCTGGTGTGTTCTGAGGACGAGAGTGCAGTGACTGAGACTGAAGCCCAGAGCCAGGTCCCAGGGGCCTCTGAGCTGGAGCCACAAGCAGAGCTGGGCAGTCTGTTCAAAGGCCTGGCACTGACCGTGCAGTGGGAGCCCTGAGCCAACCCTCCGAACCCCCAGCCTCACCTCTTGGCATGCCCGTGCCCACCCGACTGCCCTGGAGAGAGGCTCTAGGGTTCCCCCATGCCTGAGCTCGCACTGTGAAGATGCCCTGCGAAGACGCTGGGCAGAGGGGCACCACGTGCTCCCAGCAAGGGTGCAGGCAGGAAGGGCCACACATGTGCTGAGCTCTCAGCTGGCCGGCTTCAGGACCTCGTTCCATCTGGGCGTCTGACCTGGGATTCCCCAAATATGTGAGAAGGACCCTGGAGAAGGGGGCAGCTTGGAGCAGCTTGGTAGGACCCGCACAACCTGCTCTTCTGCCAGGATCAGACGCTGTGGCCTCAGCCTCAGCCCCAACGGGGATCCTCTGAACTCCGTCCTGACAGGCTGTACCGCACAGGAAACACAAGGAACCCGGGGGGCGTTGGGGCCCTGAAGGTGACACAACCACAAGCTGTAACTTCACTGAGTCTGGAAAGGGCCTTAAGATCAGCCCATCCGGGTTCAAATTCCAGTTCCATCACTTCCTACTGGGGACTCCAGCCTCTGACTCACCTCTGAAGCTCTTCTGTTAAGTGGGGATAACACTGGCCTCGGGGCTGGGTGAGGAGAAAAATTAAATGTGTCTGTGAAGATATGAATCAGGCCTTGCCCCGTGGGCAGGGCCCAATTTATGGCTGTTTCCTGTTGTAACTTTTGATTGGGGAGATTCATGAAACAGTTTCTACATGCTCCTAAACTCTCTCCACTTCCTTAGAACTTCTCCAGGTCAGCAGAGGGACCAACTGGCAGAATGGCAGGGCCTTTTTTTTGTCTCAGGGTTTCTCCTGACTCTGCACTCAGAATTACCCGGCGTTTTGCTCAGGGGACCAATGGATCGGGATCAACCTAGCCCGCATGGGGTAGCCCCCTCCAAAACCACCCCCCCACCCCCCTGGACTATCCCCCCCCCCCCCCCGCCCCTTTGGAAACAGTCTGGAGATGAAAGGGTCTTCTCCCCTGAGACTAGAGATAAACACTGGTTTGGTTTGGGGGGCAGAGTGGTGCGGAGCAGCATTCTCAGTGGGCCTCCCTCAGCACCCCAGGGAGACCGTCTCTGTCTCTAGGAGAGCTTTCTGCTCTTCCCAGGAGCCATCAATGTGGGCACACTGTGGCTCGCTGACTGCTGTGGGGAGTGAGAGAATCCCCAGGACATGGTGGGCGCACTCACCTCATCCTTTTGGTTCTCAAGAAGAGGGACTTTGCGCACCCACTTGTATACCTGGACCATGAGGCTGACGGGGCCTGAAGTGGGCAGCGCCCCTATGTGAGGGGCGAGTGTCCCATCGCTCTCCCTTCCCCAAACCCTTCCCAAACATCCTGTTCCAAGTTTAGTCACTTCGCTGTCACTGCCAGGCGAATATGCTGTCCTTTTCTGTACCCAGATAGGTCCCCTTCTGCTCCCTTGCCCGCCCTGCACCAGGTGGTAGGTGCTTATCAGGGTGTGAATTAATATTTAACATCTCTTCAGGGTCAGTGGTTTAAAATCAGTATCTCCATGGCTAAAGGGGTAGGCTGCCCTCTGGGCACCCCCAGTCCATACTCCCCCAAATCTATCCTAGCCACTGCTATCATTGGCTATAAATTGCTCTCCCTGCCCACTCCCCAGCCCTCTACTAACGAACCTGTTTCATGTCACTTGAGGCAAACTTGGTTGAAAGTTGCCTGCCCCCTCATTGGTCATAACAAAGGACTTCGCAGCTGGAAGCTTCTCACCAGGTGGACAGGACAAGCAGTCTCAGGTGTGTGTTATCAACAGCCATAAACAGGGGCCAGGGAGATAGAACAGGGGGAAGGTGCTTGCCTTGCACGCAGCTGACCCGGGTTAGATCCCTGACCCTGCTTATGGTCCTCTGAGCACTGCTAGGAGTGCTCCCTGAGCACAGAACCAGGAGTGACCTCTGAGCATGGCTCAATGTGCTCCCCCTCCTCCGACCCCCCGCAAACACAGAAAAACATATATGAAGAGCTACAAAGCTCGCTGAGCTCCCTCAAGGTGCAGAGTTCCCACAGCTCCCTGGCTCTGAGGGCGGAGTCTGAGTGTCTGAGAGACTCAGGCGGGTAAGTCTGAGTCCCGTGACCTTCCCCAGCTGAGCCCTGTCTCCGCTGACTGGACGGTCAAGGCTCAGGCTGCCTCAGGTCTCCGGACGGGTCGCCCAGACCTCCAGATACAGCCGCAAAGCTGCTCTGAGAGCCGGAGACCCCTGAGAGTCCAGTAGCACCCCGAAGAGTCCTGGGCCCTGGTGCCATTACAGGGCTCTTCACAGCCGAGCCCCGCCCCACTCAGAAGGTGCGCCTCCAAGGTGCTGCCTGCAGGGTGGCCAGGCAGAGCCCGGCCCAGGGCGGTCACTACAGGAGCAGGACAAAGCAGCGGGAAGGGGGCAGGCCCGAGGTTGTGGCGGCTCTTGGCGTCTGCTCGTCCCTCCTCCCGTTTTCCTTCTGTGAGAGGGAGGAGGAGTCTTGCCGTACAGACAGGAAAATGTGGCCTAGAGAAATTACTTGCCCTATCCCTGACTTCCCGAGCATGAGAATCCTCCGGACCTCACGGAGCCCTGGGCAGGTTGTTAACAGGCTCAGGCAAAGGGAGGGGCCGGCCCTTTTACTTCTAATTTCTCAGTCCGTTGCTTCGAATCTTTCCCTGAAGAAACCCTCGTTTCCCCTTTGACTCGAGTTGTGGGAGCTGCAAGGAGGCAGTGGTAGTTCCGTCTACACAGCCTGCTGTCCCTGCCTTTCCCTGGCCTCAGGCCTGGAACACGGAGGGCTGCTCAATTAGCCTCCCGGATCGGGGCTGGTGGGATCAGGGCTCTGGGGATCCTGGAGTATAAGGCTACGTGCCCACAGGCCTGTGACCAAATGTCACTACCATCTGCCACTAATTCCACCAAAAAGTGAGCCAGGAACCCCACTGGCCCCTGCTGGGGCTAGTGGGGCACAGCTGTGAGCCCCACGCTGGGACGCTCCAGCCCACTTTCCCTTCCCACTATGAGGAAGGAACACCTGGAAGATGTGTTTTGAACTGGAGATGTGAGAACAGGAACTGCAAGTAACAAGTGGGAAACTGAGCCTGCAATTAGGAGAGAGGAGCCCGGCAGGCTTTGGAACGGGCAGTTCTCTATGTGGCCACCAGGTGGAGCCGGTAGCCGAAGCTATTTGGTCACTGAAAAAACATTAAAAGCCTGGAAATTCAGGGCAGTCCTCAGACCAGAAAACGCAATAATATTAGAATAGGAAACATCTTCAACACCATCATTCTTTTCTAAAGAAATTTTATTTTGGCGCCACACCCAGTAATGTTCAGGGGTTACAACTGGCTTTGCAGTCAGGAATTACTCCTGGTGGTGCTCGGGAACCATATGGGATGCTGGGGATTGAACCTGGGTTGGTTTGTGCAAGACAAAAGTGAGCCAGTCCCTACCCGCTGGGCTATTGCCCCAGGCCCTAGACCTGCTCTTTCACCTCCTGTCTGTGGCTCTAGTTCATAGTTGTGGAGAGGTTGAAAAACACCTGTCTTAAAAGCGCCTTAGTTATAACTGCCAGTTTGTAGACCAGGACACAGACAGGTCTGGTCTGCGGGTGCAGAGGCTGGATGAAGATTGCTGTTAGAGATGCCTGGACATGACTCGGGACCATACTGTGCATTTCCATCTCTTTTTAAACCTCATTTCAATCTGAAACTATTCTTCAAAATAGATTTTCATCAGTTCATCCTGTGTGTTTATAGGTTGTTTTCTTCAATTTTCAGTGCACCCCATCAAGACAAGTATTGTTATTATTCCTCGCTTCCAGTTGGAAAACTGAGGCACAGAGAGGTTTAAATATACCATAATTTAAGTCATACACCTAATAAATCAAAATTCAAACTTTGACAGCCCAGCCCCACAATTTTGCTTGCTGTCTACACTTGGATAGAAAGAAGGAAAGAAGGGAAAGGAAGGCGATGGAAGGAGAGGAGGGGAGGGGGAGAGGAGGAGGAGGGGAGGAGGAGGGAGAGAGGAGGGAGGGGAGGGAGTGGAGGAGGAGAGGAAGGGAGGGGAGGGGAAGGGAGGGATAAGGGAGGAGAAGGAGGGGAGGGGAGGGTAGTATCCCAGATAAACACACACACATGCACACGCATGTGGTACACACACAGGCACACAAAAACACAAGCATACATGCAAATACACGCATGAGGTGTGTGCCACATGGACAGTACACACATAGGCATGCAAACACACACACATATGCATACACATGTGCACACACACCAGCGTACACACATACACATGCACACACGTGCATGGTACATACAGGGCACACACACCCTGCCTGGGGAAGGACAACCGCACGGCAGGTTCCTGTCCAGCTCCTGCTGGCCGGAGACCCTCTGCTGGCCGTGCAGGTGTGGCTCACCCAGCCGTGAAGACCTGCAAGTCCTGGGCTGTCGATACCAGGTGGAAGAGAGCCCTGTATGTTTCTCCCCTGAGCAGGTAGTCATGCAGCCAGGGACTCAGTGAGGGATGCTGATGCCTAGAAAGGGCTTTGCAAAGAAGGCAGGAGTGGGGCCGGAGTGATAGCACAGTGAGAAGGGCATTTGCCTTACATGCGACGGACCTGGGTTCGATTCCCGCCAGGGGTAATTCCTGAGTGAAGAACCAGGTCAAGCAGATGCCATTGGGGTACACTGGCACGTGATAGGGTCAAATGGAAATATTACTGGCGCCCACTGGAGGAAATCGATGAACAACGGAATGTCTAGTAATCTAGTGATCCAGAAGAGCCAGGAGTAACTCCTGAGCATTGCTGGGTCAGGGCCAAAGAGCTCATGTGTGTTTCCCCCATGGCCCTCACTGTCTCCCTGCTCTCTTTCGCTCATTCGCTCCTACCCTCTGGCCTCCCCTCCTCCCCCGCCTCCTTCTCTCTCTGCTCTCTCTCCTCCCCAGTGAGTAGCTGAGTAGTCGCTGAGGCACTAATCAGAGTGACGCCCGTGCTGCTGGCCTGAGGCCCTGGGAGTTGGCCAGCGCTGGACGCTGTGTGCTGGCCAGGAGCTGGCACCGCCTTCCGAGACCTGCTCCCTCTGAGACCTGGCCCGCCCCGCAGCCCTGCTCTTTCCTGCTCTAGGTCCGGGCTTTCTCCCTGATGGGATTTTGCTCCCACTGCATCCTCTGTGCCCCCAAGGCCTGCAAAGGGCATTTGGGAAAGAACATGACAGGTGTCAGCAGGTTGGGGAGGGTCCCCAGGGCCACGGTGGCTTACAATGGGAGGCAGGAAGAGCCGGTGCCCCGCTGGTCTCCCGGCGCCGGAGCAGGGCTGTGGGGTGTTGGCAGTGAGCCCAGCCCCGCAGGCCCACTTTGAGGTCACTCTCCTGTAATACCTTCATGACATGGGCACCAGGCTCACTCCGTTTCTCGGAGGGGGAGTCAGATCCGAGAAGCTGGGTGTCTACCTCATGGGACCCATTGGGGGCAGTGGGGAGGGTGGGTCAGGTCAGGCCCCGTCCCTGGGCGTGGGTGAGACTCGGCAGAGGGTGGGGCCGAGGGCAGCAGGAGGGCTGGGGGACAGTGTATGGAGGCCCGTGGGGGGTGGGGACAGCTGCACCTGTCACCCAGCCTGAGCAGTTGGGAGGAGGGAGCGGCCCCTCCCGCCGTCCCCCAAGTCCTCATCCATTGTCATCACGCTGTCGCGGATCTGTCTCACGCTCTATTTAAGGCCCCACAGGCTCCAGGATCACATTCTCCTCCCGGCCCACTGAGCCCATCTTCTCTCGGAACCTCTCACATACCCCGGAAGCTTCTCCCCAGGAACTCCTGAGTGGACCCAGCTGCCTCCGTGAGTGGCTCCAGGGGTCAGGGTGGAGAGGGCACCCCTGGAGGGAGACCTCACTTTCCACCAGGAAGTGATGTGCCCTCCGGGTGATGGGTGTGTGGCGTATGCGAGTATGTGTCTGAGAGCATGTGTTTGTGAGTGTGTGTGATCTCGTGTGTGCATTGTGAGTGTGCGTGAGTGTATATGTGTGTATTATGTATGGGTGTGTCCTTCTGTGTATGTGTTTGTGAATGTGAGCAAGAGTATGTGTATGAGTATATGTGTGTCTGAGTGCCTGTGTTTGTGAGTGTGTGATCATTATGCGCATTGTGAGTATGTGAATGTGTTTGAGTGTGTGATCATGTGTGCGCATTGTGAGTGAGTGTATATGTGTATTATGTATGGGTGTGTCCTTCTGTGTATGTGTTTGTGAATGTGAGCAAGAGTATGTGTATGAGTATATGTGTGTCTGAGTGCCTGTGTTTGTGAGTGTGTGATCATTGTGCGATTGTGAGTATGTGTGAATGTGTTTGAGTGTGTGATCATGTGCGCATTGTGAGTGGAGTGTATATGTGTGTATTATGTATGGGTGTGTCCCTTCTGTGTATGTGTTTGTGAATGTGAGCAAGAGTATGTGTATGAGTATATGTGTGTCTGAGTGCCTGTGTTTGTGAGTGTGTGATCATTTGCGCATTGTAGTATGTGTGAATGTGTTTGAGTGTGTGATCATGTGTGCGCATTGTGAGTGAGTGTATATGTGTGTATTATGTATGGGTGTGTGCTTCTGTGTATGTGTGTGTGAATGTGAGCAAGAGAATGTGTATGAGCGTGTGTGTGTCTGTGTTTGCGAGTGTGTATGATCATGTGAGTGTGCGTGAATGTGTTTGTGTGTGCAAGAGTATGTGTATGAGTATGTGTATGTGTATGTCTGTGTGTGATTGTGTGTGTGATTGTGTGTGTGTAAGGGACCTGGGAGATTTGGGAAGAGAAAGGAGACTTGTGTTTTATTTCCTGATTGAAAACGAGGGCAGACCCTTGTCACGCCACCCTGGCCGCCCCTCCCACCCTCGCTGTGCCTGGAGGCCTTCTGTGCCGAGCCTGGGAATGTGGGACCACAGTTTTAGGAAAGGGAGCAGGAGTCAGACCCCAGCACACTGGGATCCTCGGCAGAAAGGGAGCGGATGAGGCCCGAGGTGCGCAGGAGTGGTGGGCGCCTCTGACCTGGCTTCTGGTGGGAAACTGGGGCCAATGGAAGGTGCCACCTCACTGATCGTTCCCGTTTCTCAGTCATGGCAGGGTAAGAATCCAGGTCCCTCGGCAGCTGGGGAGCCAAACATCACAGCCTGTCCAGACGGGCTCTGCTCTGACCTGGCCCCCTCTACGCAGCTTCCGGCCCCAGGGCCCCCGGGCCTGTGAACAGCCACTGTGGAGGAAGGGGAGCTTGTCAAGCCTCCATGGGAAGAATGAAGAATGTAGAGGGGACCAGAGGGCCACCTGACAGCTTTTGGCCCGGAGCCTTGCACCCCAGGACAGGGCACCCAGCGGGAGTGGGCAGTTTCCCTCCTGCCCCCAGGCTTCCCTCAGGCCCCACCTAGCCCCCAGCCGCCTCACTGCAGAGGGCAGAGGAGGTTCCTCAGGCTTAATCCTGGGCTCAGTCAGTGCTTTAAAAAGAAGCGGAGGCTCATCCCAGCAGCGGGGCTCTGTTGCGGGAGGCCCAGAGGTCAGGGCCGGGCGCCAGGCCCACCAGCTGTGCTCCTTGGGACAGTGTCTGAGGGAGCCAGGGGCAGCGGTGCCAGGGCTCGTTAACCTTCACTGCTAGGGTCAGGGCTGCTGGCTCCCGGAAAACCTGGCAGCCTGCCCTGCCCCCCATCCCCAGAGCTCCCCTTTAGGGCCATGGGAATGAGCAGGACCTGCAGCCGCCATTCTCCATGCAGGGGACCCTCTTACTTAGGAAGGCCAAGGGGGCTCCTGCTAGGTTCTGAGCGATCACAGGCAGCCAAAGGAAGCTTTGGGGCGGTCTGGGCCCTGACTAAGA
>JAJIBD010009263.1:35000-60251 GCA_021461705.1 Cryptotis parvus
GAGCTGGCTCCTCAGTCAGCCCTACAGGCACCATTAACACCCTTCTCTGGGGCAGTGAGGAAGAGCAGCAGTTCAGCGCTGCGGACTACGCCCCTGGCGGCAGCCCTGGCTCTCACGGCCACAGAGACATCGCGGTAAGTCAGGCGCTTTCAGAAGAAGGGGCCCACTGTCTGGCCGCAGAGCCCCCCCCCAACAATAGTGAGGACTGGTCCACAGCCAATAAGGGGCATCTCCAAGACACAGGGGCTAGAGTAGCTGGTCACTGTCCAGCCCAGGAGTCAGACACCAGCCCACACGCTGGCCCTGGTCTCCGGCTCACACACCTCCTGGGCCGCCGGGGCCCCGGCTGTCAGTCTGGGCACTGTCTGTCCCTTAAGGTGTCACAGAAACAGAAGGGAGAGAGTTGGTGCGAAGACCCCTGCGAGCCGTGCCAGTCTATTGTGGCTAACGAAAGGGCCCAGTCATGGTGCTGGGAGGCAGGAGAGGATTTCAAAGCTACTCAGTCCTCTGGACTCGGAGTGCTGCAGGCCACACTGGGCACAGATGGGACTTCCCAGCCCAGCCCTCAGCCCGGATGGCCACTGTCACACAGGGAGGCCCGGCTGAAGCGCCGGAGCTCCCGCGGTAGAGCTGGAGGAGCGAGGGCAGAAGCGAGTGGGCTTCGGCAACGACCTGGAGAGGACAGAGATGGCCTTCCTGCGGACCCCAGCGGCTGCTGCGCCAGCGCCGAGACCGGAAGGGCCTGCAACAGCGGGTGAGGGTGTGGGCCGGGGACCCCATACACTGACCCCCACCCTGTTTCTCAAAAGGCAGCTGGACCTCCAGGAAAGGGTCCAGCCATGGGCCCCAAGTCAGGTTTGAACCTCAGTGTGTCCTCCAGAGAGGACACATGTGGTTGACCAGCCCTCAGTGGGGAGGTGGGAATTCACGGAGCCTGGACATGATGTGAACACAGAAGACCTCTGGAAGGGCCACTCAGGGCCAGAGAGATAGCACAGTGGGTTGGGGGAGGGGGTTTGCCCGCATGCTCCCAACCCGGGTTCCATGCCCAGAACCACCCACGGTTCCCCCAGCCCGCCAGGAGTAATTCCTGAGTACAGAACCAGGAGGGAGCCCTGAGCATGGCGGGGACCCAAAAAGCTAAAATATTTTAAAAGGAAGGGCTATACACCCAGTGGCACTCAGGGATCACTCCTAAAGAGGCTCCACGGACCAAACAGGGTGCTAGGGATCAAGCCCAGGTCAGCTGCTTACAAGGTGCAAACTGTCTGCCCACTGTACTATCATTCCGGCCCCAGGAACGGCTTTTCTTGACCAATGTCGGAGGCCTTAAGCCCCCTTTGGGCGCCCCTCTCTGGAGCGAGGGAGCTGTTGGGGGTCTGCTGTTCACAGCCTAATCCAGCTGCTCCTCACCTCAAAGGCAGGTGACGGCCACCCCTGGCGATAAGGAAACGCACTGTCTCCTCTGCCACACAGCTGGCCTCTGGCCACTGGGGAGGGGGCCACACGGGGTGACCTCAGAGCCTGTATCTGGGCGGGAAGGACAGCAGAAGATGAGCACTGAGCTGGCACCCTGACCCCAGTCAATCATGCTGACCCCTCCCCACTGCCATCTCCAGACAGAGGCAAAGATCCGGGAGGCCAAGGAGCTGAGGGAGCTGTGCTCGGGCCGCGGCGCCCTGGTTCTGGATGCCCCTGCGTTCCCCCGCCGTCTGGGAAGGCGCCACGGTCCTGCTGACCTGCACCGTCCGGGCCTCGCCTCCACCCCAGGTCACCTGGTAAGCCACAGCAGGAGAGAAAGGGGCCCCCAGCTGACCTGCCTCCTTGCTCTGGCTCCCACCCCACCTCTTCCTCGGCCACCCCGTGGCAAGCGCGTGAATGTGTAGTCTTGACAGCCCCATCCCTCCAGGGGCCCAGGGTCTGCCACAGAAGAGGGCTGCAGACCCCCCAGACCCTGAGCTTCACCCACAAACCCCGGACCCCAACAGAGCTGCAGCTACTGGGGGACTCCAGCCAGGTTACTCTTAGCTGCCGTCCAGCCAGGCGGGTGCTGGACGCTGAGCTATTGGGGAGCAGCACTTGTGAAAAACATGACTCTGTTGGTACGAAAGACGCCGCTGGGAGCTAAGTGTCCTGGGGAGGGGGCAGACGAGGGAAGGGGAGGCTGTAGAAAAGGTTTTGGAACCTGAAAGGGGACCCCAGACCCAGCTTTTCTCTTCACTCAGAAAGTGGTCGCTTCACCTTGAGGGTCCTGCCTCAGTTTCCCATTTCTGCATGACTGGCAAGCAGTAGGAATTGGTGCCACAGCCAAGTGGAAGCCTCAGAATGCACAAGGTGCTGCTGAGAAACCGGGAGGCGCCCTTCCCGGGGCCACCACAGAGCCCCAGCGCCTAGGCCTGGTTGGCTGAGGGGGCGGGCATGTGAGATGGAGACAGAGGTGGGCACCGCTGAGTCCTGAGCTCCATGTTCTACCACCAAAGAGGGAAGTCTTTCACACGGCAGAGTCCTGAGTCCCTCCAGGCGTCCCACAGGCAAGCACGTTGGGGGGTTGAGGAAGAGACTTCAGTAAATGCTCACCAGGAGTCGGACTATGTCCGGCCCAGAAAGGACACCAACACTCAGAATGAACAGGCACAATCTTGTCCCAGGGAACTCCCAGCCAAGGAAGAGAAGCATACCTCGACAGGTGTGTCAGAGAGGCAAAGATCCTCTTTGAGAGGTGAAGGGAAGGAAGTGGCCAGTGGCCAGAGGACCCGGGAAGGCTGCCCAGAGAAGGCGGCATATAAACCAGATGTTGAGGGTGAACAGGAGCAAAGCAGAGATTACTGAGGAAAAACAGCAACTTCCTGTGCTTAAACCCACCAGCACTTTCCTCTCACAGAGGCTGAGGTCTCTCCTGAGCGAGAGATGAGCATGTCCACTGCACAAGGGGGACCCAGTCTCAGAGAGGTAGTGTGACTTGTCTAAGGCCACACAGCCATGGGTAGTGGGATTCAATCTCGAGTGTCTTGTGTCCCAGCCCAGAGAGTAGGAAAGTGTTTGTCACAGTCGTCTGTCCCCTTCATGCTCACACAATACTTCAGAAACCCAAGAAATAGAAACCCCCGAGGTGAGAAGCCCTGGAGAAAGGTGATTGTGTTGTAGCTTGTGACATGGGGAAGGAACTCGAGCCTCAGCCGGGCCTGGCCAGCACTTTATAGTTGAGCTCCATCCCAGCCCAAGAAAGATGCCTTGCGGGAGCTGGCACTAAGGTGGTCATTGCCAGCTGGCATTCATTCCAAAAGGTATGCTGGGCACCGTGCTGGGCACTGGTATTCTGGGGAGACCGAGGCACCTCCTGCCAGCCAGTTGCTTCTGACAGCCGGCCTGTGCTAAGTGGAGGTCAGCCCTCAGCTGGCCTGGCCTGGCCACACAGCCTGGCTTGCCCTGGCATTGAGACTGAATCTGAGGCATTCCAGGGAGCCTCCCGGGAGAGTTGTGCCACCAAGCTTGCCGCACAGGGAGTGGCACATTCCTTATGGGTAGAGAACGCCAATGTCCTCCTACATATGGCCAGCCTGGGAGTCTGGAGGCCCCAAAGCCCTGGGAGAGATCCACACTCCGGAGCAAGAGGAGGGGTCCCAGGCTGTGCCCAAGAGTCCATTTGTTGGGGCCAGAATGATAGCACAGAGGATAGGGCATTTGCCTTGCGCGACCAGCCCTGGTTCAATCCCCTGCATCCCATATGGTCCCCTGAGCACCGCCAGGAGTAATTCCTGAGTGCAGAGCCAGGAGTAACCCCTGAGCATTGCCGAGTGTGACCCAAAAAGAAAAAAAAAGAGTCCATTTATTCAGGAACACAGACACTTCTCGAGGTAGGGGTAACAGCGGGCATTACAGCCAGGGACAGGGTGACCACAGTTATGCCACAGAGGTGGACTCTGCCCACAGTTCTCATTCTACCTGGGGTCTCAGTCAGCCTCCCAGGCTATAGATTCAAGGATCCAGAGAGACAGTGCAGTGGGTGAGGCGTTTACCTTGTATGTGATTTATGCTGGCTCCATATATATGATCAGGAGTGATCCCTAAGTGCAGAGCCAGGAATAAACCCTGAGTGCTACTAGGTGTAGACACAAAGAAAAACAGAATCAAATCAATGTAAATTCCGGGGAGAGGGAGAGAGAGAGAGAGAGAGAGAGAGAGAGAGAGAGAGAGAGAGAGAGAGTGTACTGGAGGGACAACTCTGCCTTGCGTGTGTCCGTCCTTGGCTCTAACCCGCACTAATTGGTGCCCCGAGCATCACTTGGGGGCAGCGCTGCACCACTGGGGTCTCTCAGGTAATCCCAGCCTCTCAGGCAAGAGCAGAGCAACACCCTCCAGCCCTCACATTGATCTGCCAGCCTGGTTGGCCGAGAATCCCGGCGAGGGACCCTGAGCCTTCTGAGCACACCCCCCCAAACTAAACAAGTAAAAAGTAAAATCTAACATCGAAATATATAAAGGGCCATGGGGGCGGAGCGATAGTCCAGCGGGTAGGGCATTTGCCTTGCACGCGCCGGCCCATGCTGGCCCGGGTTCGATCCCTGTCATCCCATATGGTCCCCGAGCACCCCAGGAGTAATTCCTGAGTGCAGAGCCAGGAGAAACCCCTGAGCATTGCCGAGTGTGACCCAAAAAGCAAAAAAAAATATAATATATATACATACATATATATATATATATATATATATATATATATATATATATATATATATAATTGCATACAAAGTACAACACGATATAAAGGGGATGATGATGATGAACCCACGGCCGCTTGCTGCAGAGTGGATCCCGATGAGCCGGGCTGTGATAGGCTGGTCTGCTGGGTGGAGTTCTGATGAGGGGGAAGTCCGGATGTGGAAAATGGAGGCCCCTCATGGAGTGGGGGTCGTCTGGCTTGTTGCTGGATTTTTAGATGTCTACAAGAGTATGCTACCCACATGGCAGAGCCTGGCAAGCTACCCGTGTCGTATTTGATATGCCAAATACCAGTAACAATTGTAGACCTCATTCCCATGACCTGATGGAATGGTTTGAGGCTCTTTATGTTCCTGGAGCAAGCAGGTGCCCTTGGGCTCTACTCGCATGAGACTGGTCATATGGAGACGTTACTGGTGCCCTCTCGAGCAAATCGATGATGAATGGGAAGACAGTGATACAGTGATATAAAGGGGCTCTGGATGTGGCCCAGTATTTGCCTTGTATGGTAGAGCCCTGAGTTTAATCCCCAAGCACTGAGAAATGATGATAATAATAATGGCAATAGTAATAATAATAATAATAATAATAATAAGTGAAAATTAAATAATAGAAACCTTACTTTCTTTGAGGGCCTTTCTGGGCCAGGTCCTCGTATGCCCTGACTGTTGTTTTCAACCTGAGCCCCTTCACATAGTTCCCTTCCCGCCTTTGAGGCTGCCCCCTACCCTGAGACAGGCCCAGTGTGGAGGGCTGAGAGCGCAGGTCACTGCCCACAGCTGCAGCTGTTGCTTTCAGCAGGAGAGGTGAAGGCTTTCCCTGCAGAGGCGTCTGGAATGTTCCTGACAGGTGCAGGTGGGAGGGCCTGACCTTGGCCCCCAGGCCCAGGGAAGATTGGCATCCAGAGCTGGCCCGACCTCCCCACAGGAGATTTAGACAGGCTCCTTTTTAGAAGTGGGCACCCCCCCTTGGGGCTGGGTAGGGTGTAGGCACGGCCTTGTTTGGTTGTCATGGAGACAAACAGGGCATCGGGGTGGGGCGGTCAAAGGAAGGCTGAGTTCTGCTTCACTCAGCTGAGGCCTCCTCCTCTTCCCCAGCCACCCCATGAGGCAAACAGCATTCAGGATGCCCAGAGAGGGGCAGACTTTCCCAAAGTCTACCAAGAAGGGTCAAACACCCCAACTCAATGGTCACAGATTTGCCTTCTCTGGTTCAAACTCTTGGGCCCCCAGGCGCACACACCCCTCCGTGGGGTGTGGAAAGAGTAGCATGCCAGGAGGAGAGCCCAGAGTTACAGAAAACAAGATGCAGAGGGACAGGGAAAACACGGAAACCTTGGGAATCACCAGTAAAGCTCTTTGGTTATAGGGAGTGGGCCTGTGTCAAGGTGGGGCCTTCCCCTCCCTTGGTTGCGGTGATCACAGGGGTTTGCCCTCTTGGTTGCAGCACCCGGGAGATAATATGGGATCACACTTTGACCTGTGTGTGTGTGTGTGTGGTGGGGGGTGCCAGGGATCAAGCTGTGGCCTTATGCAAGGCCCGTGCTAAGCTCCATCCCTGGGCCTCCACTTACAAAAAGTTTCAGCAGCCTCATGCCAAGGTCTTACACACACACACACACACACACACACACACACACACACACACCACCATTTAGATGAGGAACAAGGGTTTTTATGGGAGGAGGAGATTGGGGTGATACCCAGCTGTACTCAGGGCTTATTCCTGGTTCTGCACTCAGAGCTCACTCCTGACCGTGCTCAGACAACCATATGGGTGCCAGGGTCAAACCTGGGGCAGCCACACCGCAAGTCTAGTGCCCTTCCGGCTGTAGCATTGCCCCAGCCCCAAGGGATGAGGTTCTTTATAGCTTAAGAGCTGAAGGGCTGGAGTGATAGCACAGATGATAGGGTGTTTGCTTTCCACAAGGCCAACCCAGGTTCAATTCCTGACATCCCATATGGTCCCCTGAGCACCGCCAGGAGTAATTCCTGAGTGCAGAGCCAGGAGTAACCCCTGAGCATCGCTGGGTATGATCCTCCCCCCAAAAAAAAAGTGAGAGCTGCTTCTTTCTCTTCCAGAGACACATCTGGAGAGAGAGTGCGGCTGCTGCAGTGACAGGCTCACTGACCCTCAAAACTCAGGCCTGTCCGCTGACTGGAAGGGGAGTGTAAAGCTCTGGTCCACCCAGCGGGGCAGGCTGCAGCCTCCAGTCCCATACGTGCCAGGAGACAGAGAAAGACACAGGGACAAAGGGCGTCCTCAGGAGCAGCCAACGGGCATATGCGCTTCCCTTGGCAAGACTTAGGGGCATGGCCACACCCGCAGAAAGGTGAGGAAGCAGGTTGTCACTGAGTGGCCAGCAACCCAGTCTGCTCCATTGCAATAAGAATTGGCCTGCTTTGGTGCCAATTCCCAATGCTCAAAGGTGAACATGGAAAATTTTGGACATTGTTCGGGTGATTCAACCAAGAGCCAAGAAAAAGGACTGCCTGCGATCCTGAGGGAGCTAGGGGTGGGTTTCCTGCCTCAGCCGGGCCTCTTCCCTGGGAAGGCCGAGGGACACTCCTAAACCCACAGGCCCCTTGCCTGTGCTTCTCAGCAGGTGAATAAGCCCTCAGGCATCGGCTCAGGGTGCCAGAGAAGGCGTTAAATCGCCTTTAATTATCGTGGCAGCTGAGAAGTGGATGCTATTATGACCCGTTTCACGGATGAGGACACTGAGGTGCAGAGCAGCAAAAGGCTGGCCAGGAGCATGCAGGCCAGGAGGCAGGAGAGCCTGAGGCTGGAAGCCAGAACTGATGCGCTCTGGGTCTGTTGCTCAGAACCTCACCGCGGCCCCTCACCGCCATCTCTCCACAGGTACAAAAGCGACATTCGGCTAGATCCCGCCTCTTCCCTGCTGGGAAGTTCCGAATCACCAACAACTATGGGCTGCTGACCCTGGAGATCAGATGGTGAGGAGAGACTCAGGGCCCTCTAGGCCTCCACAGCTACCAATGCCAGAGGAGAGGCCACTCCCCAAAGCTGCGTCCTGAGCAAGCGCAGTTTCAAGGGTTTCTGGGGTGCTTGTTAAAATAGTGGTTAGTGGGCTGGGTCCTCCAACATGGAGGTGAATTGGGTCCAGGACACACACACACACACACACACACCTCACTCTCTCTCTCTCTCTCTCTCTCTCTCTCTCTCTCTCTCTCTCTCTCTCTCTCTCTTTACACACCATCTGCACACACACACACACACACACCCCATCTGATTCTGATTCCTTGGAATACGTGTTATGAAATTCCAACTTAGAGGCCTGCAGCAAGGACAAGGAGTGTTGTTGACGTGGAGAAGAGCACACGCCCATACTTGGAACCCAGCAGTTGCTCACACACACGCGCATCCATACACAAGGTCAAGAAGTTAGGGGAAGAGTTAGACGGGCTTCCCCAAGCGCGTGTGACTCCACGGAGCTGTCGTGGCTTCATCACCGCCACACTCTGCGAGGGACAATGCCCACCATGTTCTTGTGCTACCTGTGTGACATGAGGAGGAAACAAGGGTCCAGAAGGCTGCAGGCAATGTCCGCTGGCCCTGGATTCCCGCCTGGAGCTGGGGGCCGGGCTGGGAGGCGGCTCAGCACCTTGGAACTAGTAGAATCACAGTTGCTTTGTTACCCTGGTCTAGACCCTTGTTCTCTGTCCCTACCGTGTCAGAACTAAGGATGGCCTTTTCAAAGCGCTTTCACCAAGGGTGGAGTCGGCTGCTGCAGGCTCCCAGGTTTTCAGTGGAGGACTCGAGGCAGGAGACAGCCTGGAGGAGGCTGAAGCCTCCTTCTGCGGCTCCTCCTTCCTCTCCCAGTGAGGGCCTGCGTGCCCTGGGAGGGCCAGTGGCTGAACTAGAGATGCTCGCCCTGTCCCCTCAGGTGCACTGTGGATGATGCAGCCACCTACTCGGTGACCGCGAAGAACACCTATGGTCAGGCCTCCTCCTTCGCCAAGGTCCTTGTCGGAGTAAGTCCACCTGCCCCACAGGCCAAACCACCCCTGGAGGGAGTGAAGTCTGGGTGGGTCCACCTCCAGGAAGGAGGTCTCTTAGATACTGAGACAGCTAGCAAGGAGGGGGATCGTGGAGGGCTGGTGCCCAGGGCAGTGACAACTATCACGCCCCTGGGCACCTCAGATGGAGCCTCCACTCTCACTCCCGGGCACAGCACCCCCTCCCGGCACCCCACCAGAGCACCCTCCGCATTGGATTCGTAGGGACAGTATCCAGCTCAGGATCTCTGGAGGGTGGCCTGGCCCGGCCAGCTGCCCTGGTGGTGGGCGGTGGGGCATTTTGGGGACCAAGGCTCCAGTCCTGTCTGCCCCCTGCCTCAGACCCCCATTGGCTGGTGGTGAGTATTTCCCAAGTGGGCGTGTGGAACTGAGCAAGCAACATGCTTCCAGAACCCCACGTTTGCAGCTCTTGGCATACGTGGGCACACAGCGCTCCGCAGAGAGCAGCCCCCAGGCAGAGAACCCAAGAGGCACAGCCTGTACTCCAGAACACCAGTCAGGGTGCCCGAAGGAGATGAGCACAGGCTCTGGAATGAAGCTCCAGGCTCTGATCCCCAACACTACATGTTCCGCAGCACGTCCAGATGTGGGCTCCCTCCCCAAAGATAACATGGCACCTTGCCCCACTCAAGGTCTGAGAGTAGGTTGAGGTGCTCACCTACACTCACATATACCCACTGCCTACACACACTCACAAACCTCTACACACACTCACACATGTATACACACATATATACACACACACTCACATATTTACACATGTGCACAAACATACACTCACACACATGTATACACATATACACACGTTTACACACATACTCACACGGTCATAAGTTTACACATACACATGTATGCACACATATAGTCACACGCTCACATGTATACACACATACACTCACATATTTACACATGTGTACATATACTCACACATAAGTATACACACATACACTTGCACATGTATACACACATACTACACACATATACACGCGTATACATATACTCACACATGTATAAACACGTTGGTCACATGTGACACATGGTCACATGTTTACACACATACACATATAGTCACACACTCACATGTATACACACATACACTCACACATGCGCACATACACCTGCTCTTGTATGCTCACAAGCACACATACACGCACACACTCATATTCACCCACGCCACACACAAACACACACGTGCACACATTCACTCACCCATATGCACTCAGTCATACGCATTCTCACATGCTCACACACATAGTCACACACACTCATACACTCACATCCGCTCCTCCCGGGAGCAGACACCTGCAGTCCAGCACCCCCCACCTTCACAGACCTTTTCAAACTGTCCTTCACAGTCTCTCCACCCCTCCGCCCTGTTCTCCAAATAGCTCTTCGGAGGCAGCTGTCCCCCCTGCCAGGCTGGGCTCCTTCAGAATTTGAGCCGCCCCTATAGGCTGTGCCCAGAGTCCAGGCCAAGGTCAGCCCTGCCTCCCTCTGTGCTCCCTCGCTTTGTGCAGCCGCATCCTCCTGCCCCCAAGGGAAGCCCCTCGGGATGCCCGCCCATCTTGCTGGCCCTGAGACATCCAGCAGGCACGGCACCCCGCCCTGTTCATCTTCCTAGTGCCCCCACATGCACACGCTCCAGAAGCTCTCCCTGACTCGCCCAGGAAGGCCTTTCTGGGGACCAGGGTGACAACATGACTTCCAGCTGCTCAGGTGCTAACTGGGGGATCTCGCCTCAGTTTCTCCTCTCTGTATGGAAGGATTTGAACTGGGCCAGCAGACAGGGCAACCGTGAGGTGTGGACGTGCTGTAAGCTGCAGGCTGCCCAGAAGCCACGTGTGCCAGCCTCTCCCGCGTCCCCTGCAGCCTTCAAATGCCCTCAGCTCTGCTCTACCCCTGCCACTCTCCCTGACACCTCCAGAGACCTCCCCCCAAAGCCCCAGCTGACCCCGGCAGTAACTGAGGACCCCTTTATTGGGCTTTGGCTGAGGGGCTGGCTCAGGTCAGCCCCTTTCTTCAGAACCCCACTACCTTTAGGGTGGACTCACTGAAACCCACTGACCCATGAAAGAACCTTCCTCAGACCATGAATAAGCCCTTGGAACCCAGACCCAAGCTGAGGCACCCCAAATCTGGGAGGAACACGGGATCTGAACCGGGGTAAACTCTTGGCTCTGGTTTCAGCGTACCTGGGCAAGGATGCCGGCTTCGACTCGGAAATCTTTAAAAGTAAGGAGAGGTGCTGGGCCCCAGGAGGGGGGCGGGGAGTCACTGTGGGACCAAGCGCCCATAGCCCCTTTCAGAGGACAGCCCTAGGTGCCCACAGAGTTCTGTCCATGGGTCCCTCTAAACTGTTACTACTTCCAGGCTGATTTCTGGGGTCCCGAGGCAGCCCAGGGCTGCCCTCAGCTGATGAGCTTTACCCTGGTGAATTGGGTGTTAAAGGCAAATACAAGCCCCCCCAATAGCTGTGGCCTGGGGGCAGAGGAGGTGGCTCAATGGGCACCCCCAACACCACGGTCTCTCTGCTCCCCCTCGCCCAGAGAAGTCTTTCCCCCAGCCCCAGCCCACTTCCTAATGAAACCCACACCCAGGAACCAGGAATCGTGGCCGAGAAATGAGGGGCTCCAGGAAGCACCTCACTTTAGCTAGGACCCAGGCTAATCTGGCCGCCTCAGAAGATGTCCACCCCTAAATCCCGCCCCGCCCCTGCCCCCCAGGACTGATGCTGGGCCCCGAGGTGGAGTTCACGTCCGTGCTGGCCCCCGTCTTTGCTCGAGAGAAAGAGCCCTTTGCCCTGTCCTGCTTGTTTTCGGAAGACATGTTAGATGCTGAGCAAACCATCCAGTGGCTCCGAGACGGTGAGAATCCCAGTCCCGGCCCCCGAGAGGGATGCGCACTGGCCACATCCCACCCGTGGGGGGGGGGGGGGGCAGCCGGTAGCCCACCCTTCCACCAAACAGGAGCACCCTAGGTGGGTTCAGAGCAGGACCCCAGGGAAATTCACTCTTGTGACACTAGAGTTTGGGTGGGGGCAGCGCAGACAGGCATGAGTTGGCGGCAGGGGCGGAGACAAAGCACAGCCGGAGTCAGGCCTGAGGAGTCTGCAGTGGCCCAGCATGGAGGGGACCCGGCAGGCCCCTGGGGGAGGAGGTGGGCGCACAGACAGCAGAGCTGGGGGCTGTCAGGGCAGGTGGGCGGCTGTGTGGCTTCTCCACAGGAGAAAGACCGTGCTGGTCAAAACTGGTCAGTGGCAGCAGGGAAAGCAGCTCCTCCAGAGACGGAACGGGCCAGCAGCCAGAGGACAGGGCGTCCTGCGCCCCCCCAGCTCGGCCCCCTGCCGCTCTGGCCCCGGGGAGGCGGCACCTGCTGGGATGGGCAGCAGCTGCCATCTCCATGCCGAGATGTTCTCCGGCCTGTCCATCTTCCAGAATAGCCGTGCTGACAGGAGGGTGGTGCCCAGAGTGGGACAGAGGGCAGCAGGGCCCCTGCTTGGCCCCTCTATAGGATCCCCACCTCCCCTCTCCCAGACCCACTGACCAGGTCCCCATCCAGTCCTCCCTGCACCCCTCTACATGCCCTGTACTGTCGACCCTGACCCCAGCTCTCAGTGACCCCCTCTCCCCACCCTCAGGCCCCCTCAGCAGACCCCACACCCTTCACTAAACTCACCATGTCTGCCCACCTGGCCCCCAGCACCTCCCACCAGCCTCCAGCCCATCCCAGAGCCTCTTCCCCAGAGCCCACCACCCTTGTCCCATTCCTCACCCAGCGTGTCCCTAAACCCTTGTGCCCTTGGGGCACCCTCAGCCCCATCCCTGCAGCCCATCCCCAAGCCTTGGGCAAAGAAACCCAGGAGGGTGCCCCCTCCCCAACTCCCCAGGTGAGCCCTAGGCTATGGCCACACGAGCCCACCTCTGCCTAGACCCCCAAGTATCTAGAGTTCCTGGGATCCCCCACCAGTGCTCAGTGAGGCCTCTCCGTCTGCAGGGAAGCTGCTCAGGCCGTCGGGACGGCGGCAGATGGTCTACGCTGACCGCAAGGCTTTCCTGAAGGTGTCCTGTGCCCACAAGGAGGGACGAGGGGTCTCTATCCGGTGCGAGTGCCCTCAGCCTCTGGGCCCCGGGAGCAGAGCACCTACGTGTTTGTGAGAGGTGAGGGGGTCTGGGGGCACCACTGGAGACTCTGGCCAGGGCTCAACCTAGGGCAGGTTTGCTGGGGGCTTTGAGCAATAGCCCCCCCCACTGGGAGTCCTCCATTTCCCTGCTAAAGGCAGGAGCCACTGGGTGAGAGTCATTCCCTAGCCTGCTGACAGATCAGTAAGAGTCTCTGACCTGGAAGGAGACCGAGCGAGGGTTGGGCCGATTTCAGTTCTGTGGTTTCTGCTCCTGATCCGACCCAAGGGCACATCCCCTCTTTGTCTCTTCATGAGCTGGAGCACGTCTCTGCACCACTCTGAGACTCAGTTTACCCAGGGCTCAGAGAGGAGCGCTGCAAGCTGGTCAAGGTTGAGGGTCACTTAGTGCCCCCAGCGCCTGGCTTCTTAAATGCTGGTCCACATTGTATGGACCTGTCTAGCTGAACATGGGACGCCACTGGAAATCTGAGAACTGGTAAAAGAACGTGCAGAAACGAAAAATTCACTCAAAATCTTCTAAATCGAGAATCAGAGTTATCTGGGCAGTGCTCGCTTGTACTGCGCTTCTCATGTGAAGAAAAGGCAACGTGAAGGGGAACTGTTGGGATCCTCCCCCCCCCCCCACCCACCCAGGGCAGGGTCCCTCCGGCCCCCAGTTGCGGCCTGAAAGGGGGAGGCTAGTCTTCAGGGACTGGGCGCTGAGAAAAGAGGCTTTAGGCGGCGATGGGGCCAAATGCATGGGATGAGGCACCCCTTCCCTCACTCTGCTACTCTGCTACCGGCCCCCACGCGGGTTTCAGATGCCGCCGCCCAGAGAGAGCAGGAGCCCGGGCTCCCCACTGGCGTCCGCTGCCTGGAGGTGAACAGAGACTGCCTCGTTCTGAGCTGGACCCCACCCAGCGACACCGGGGCAGCCCCATCACCGGTTATGCCGTCGGCGGTGGGTAGAATGGGCGGTGCCCCTGCCCAGGTCTGAGGGCCCCAGGAAAAAGGGGGTCTTCACAACCCCGTGCCTGGCTTCTGAATGAGGCAGGAAGTAGGGGGATATAGTTGGGGGGGTAGTCAGAGGACCTACGTTGCCTCCAAATCTGTCACCTTCCTTCCCTAGAGCCAGCCAATGCCCAGGACCCCAGGCAGGGGCGAGCGGAAGCAGCACAGGCCGATCTGTGAACAGCTTCCCTCCCTGAGCACAGTGACCCCGACCTTCCCCATGGGGACCCTCCTCAATATTTTATTGTCCTATGTCAGCTTTCCTGGATCACTCTACTATGATTTTTTTTTTTTTTTTTGGGTCACACCTGGCAATGCTCAGGGGTTACTCCTGGCTCTTTACTCAGGAATTACTTCTGGGGGTGCTTGGGAACCATATGGGATGCTGGGGATCGAACCGGGTCAGCTGCATGCAAGGCAAATGCCCTACCCACTGTGCTATTGCTCCAGCCCCTCTACTATGATATTGAGAGGCTGGGTCTTGGGAAAGTCCTCGCAGAGGGAGAGAACCGCAGAGGGGGACCCAGGGCACCCCACCACCCCACAGCTCACTGGCTTGAGGGAACAGTGAATCCTGAGGCTCCCTGAGGAGGCTCCTGGAATAACCTCACCGCCCTGTGCAAGGGACCATGGAGGGCAGGGGATGAGGGGCTCAGGTCCCACAGGGGATCACTGACCCCTGAACTATGCTGGGTGGGACTTGAGACGCTGACGTTCATACCTAGGGAGTCCTCAGGGGAGCTCCTCAGGCGACTGCTCCAGAGCATGACCCTGGCCAGTCTCACCCTGTCAGGCCCCTGACCCCAGTGTGCAGAGTGATGGAACCCCCCCGGCAGGGCAGTGGGGAAAATGCTGTCTGGGACAGGCCCAGGGCACGGTGGAGTAGCTGAGCTGAGGCATGAGGAGCCATCAGAGCTGAGGCTGAGGGCCATCAGAGAGGACACAGTGAGGGCAGGGATGGTCCCAGAAGTATGGCCTCTGGGCAGGAGCTAAAAGTGGGGCCTCTCTCCCACAGGTGCCAGGGAGAATCCGGGCAGTGGGTGCCCTGCCATGAAGCCCCTGGCGAGACCTGTCGGTGCCCAATCCAAGGGCTTATCGAAGGTCAAAGCTATCGGTTCCGAGTGAGAGCCATCAGCAAAACCGGCCGCAGCATCCCCTCCAAGGCCTCAGAGCCGGTGGTCATGGGTAACCAGGTGGAAGCCCAGAGGGAAGAAAGGTAGGTTCCAGAGGCTCCTTACAGATGTCCCATAGTGTCTGTCAGGGCACTCACGGGCAGGACCATCGCACACAGCCCTCACGGCAAATCCTCGTCCTGTGGGACAGCCCTTGGGAGCCTCTAGTTTGATGGTGGATTCTCAGCCTCAGGAAACACTGGTCGGAGGGGAGGAGACCATATCCAGTCCTCTGAAAGAGACAGTGGGAGGTACATCTTAGAAAGTGGAAGAATAAACTCTCCACGGGAGATAATGTGAGAAAGGGTCACACTCCCTCTCTACACCCCTCCTGTCCCCAGCCCTCTCGGCTCTGAGGAACTGTCCGAACAGCGCTTGCCTCCCAGCTCACCTCAGGAATTCTCTCAGTCAGGCACTTCTCTGCCCCCATCACCTCAGGTATTCTCTCAGGCACTTCTCTGACCCCATCACCTCAGGTATTCTCTCTATCAGGCACTTCTCTGACCCCATCACCTCAGGTATTCTCTCTGTCAGGCACTTCTCTGACCCCATCACCTCCGGTATTCTCTCTGTCAGGCACTTCTCTGACCCCATCACCTCAGGTATTCTCTCTGTCAGGCACTTCTCTGACCCCATCACCTCAGGTATTCTCTCTGTCAGGCACTTCTCTGTCCCCATCACCTCAGGTATTCTCTCTATCAGGCACTTCTCTGGCCCCATCACCTCAGGTATTCTCTCTGTCAGGCACTTCTTTGTCCTCATTTGTCCCACGAAGACAGAGAATCCCTGGGGGATCCGGCAGCAGCATTTCACTTCCGACCCTGGAGAATCCCAAGGCTCAGAGAGAACCTGGCGGGGTCCTTAGCAAAAGGGCAAAATGTCGCCATGGGACCAGGCCATCAGACCCTGCCATGATTCCTGACCTGACCCCAAGCCTGCTCCCACCCCTTTTACCCCACCACAACCCCTTCTTCTTCCTAGAGATCGCCTTTGATCTGGGGAGCAAGATCACAATCAACACAGATGACTTCGAAGGTACATGGCACCTCCTGACCCTCCCCATGACTCCTGCTCCTCGTGGGTCCAGATAGTCGGGACACAAGTGAGCAAGAGAAGCAATACAGGGAGCAGGGCTGAGGGTGGAAGCGGTCAGTTGAGGAGTCCCAGGTTCATGGTGGCCATGCCCCAGCTTGCTCTGCTCTCACATAGGATGCTACGTTTGGGGACCCCAGGCAGGACATCAGATGTCCTGGGTGACTGAAGTGAGTCCCCTGCCTTCTCTGCCAAGCACTGAGTTCCGTTCTCTACACATAAGGGGCTGAGTTTAGAGGGTCCTACTCTCTGAGAACTCAGCTGTCTCTGCCCTGGACATTCTCATTGCAGACTTTGTGGTCATCCCTTCACCCCCAACCAACGTCCATGCTGTGGAGACCCACGAGGCCTATGTGGTCCTGGGTTGGGAGGAGCCGAGCCCCAGGGGCAAGTCCCCTCTGACATACTCGGTGGAGAAGGTAGGAGACCCGGGACTGGAACCGAGCCTTCAGGGGGCTCAGGAAGCCCCTTCTCAGAAGGCCAGGGACAAGAAGAGAGCCCGGAGTGCAGGACGCTGGAGCTTCTCTCCGGCTTGGCCCAGGACTGCCCGCTCTGCCCAAAGCTGCTCCTGGGAACACGGGAGTGCAGAGACAGTCAACAGGAACAAGAGGGACAGCCCTGTTTGCTGGTCTCTCCCTCCCCCAAGTAGGCCAGGCCATGTCAGAGGAGGGAAGTCAGGCCGTACCTAGCAGCCAGTCCTAGAAGGAGAAGCGAGTCTCTCTGAGTGGGCACAGGCGAAGGAGGAAACCCTGGGGCAGGGGGCTGGTGTCTAGGACGGGGCTGTGTGGACGGGTGGGTTTGGGGAGCAGGGGTAGTGTGCGCAGGAGAGTGTAGGCTCAAATCCTGAGTTAGATGCTTTCACATTAGATGGGTTTAAATCCTTGCTCCGGCCATCTGAGCCATTTTTAGCTTCTCTGAACCCACTTTCTTCAGGCACAAAGCAGAGAGCCAGAGAATGCCCGGAACTCTGCACAGAGCCGCCCTGGCATGGGCTTCCCGAGGAGAAGGTCTCGGTCCTTGGCTGGAGGAGAGCAGGTCTCCCGGCCCACCACTCAGGCAGCCCGCGCGCAGTGGCTGTGTTTCTCTCTGACCAAGAAGCTGAGCTTTGCCAGGGAGGACCGGCCGGGCACATAGGGCCCTGCGCTAGCTCCAGCACAGAAAAGCTGTCAAGGACCAAGGGGGAAGTGGGGTGGTTTGGCTCTTGTGGCATCACAGTTCCTCGAATGTCTCTGAGGATTGGAGGCCTGAGCCACTGGGAGGAGGGTGCCATACCCCATGTGGGTGACACCAGTGACAGATCCAGAGTCGCAGGCTGGAGTTGTAGAATGTGTGGCGTAGTGGCAACAGGGAAGTGGAGGACGCGTGTTTAGGGGTGACCTGGGCCGGGACGGGAGTTTCAGGCACCGGGTGAGAAGCACCCACAGAGTAGGGCAGCCACTGAACCCAGTTTCTCGCCTGTGTCACAGTCTGTCATTGGCAGCGGCACCTGGGCAGCCATCAGCTCAGAGATGCCCATCAGATCTCCGAGGTTCGCGCTGTTGGATCTGGAGAAAGGGAAGTCGTATGTCTTCAGGGTGTGCGCCATGAACCAGCACGGCATGAGCGATCCCTCGGGGCCCAGCGAGCCCGTGGCCTTGAAGGGGAAGCAAGGTACCTGCAGGAGGGGCGCAGAGACAGTCTCCAGGAGCCCAGGCCAGTGGCTGCATGGACACGGCCACGCCCTTGCCGCTGCCCTTTGGCCCTATGAAGCTGGACATAGCCCCTGCCTCAACGGGTCCTCCCCTCTCAGGCCTGTTGTTTTCAGGAGTCAGAAATCCACCATCTCTGGGCGGGTTCTGGGAAGGCCAGACCTTTCCCCACACCAACAATTCCCCCATTTCAGAACCCAGCTGGGACCAGCCTGGAAGTCGAGTGTGAGCAGACCCCTCCATTCTAACTGGCCTCCTGCTAACACCCTCCTGCCCCTGAGCAGGGCCCCACCCTTCCCTGTGGAGACCGAACTGGGTCACCCCGAGACCTGGCGCACCAGGCAGGACAGCAGCACCTGCGCCTCCCCCATGGGCCTGTGGCCCCCCCAGCACCCTGCTCCCCTGTGCTCCTTCCAGAGTTGCTCAGCTACAACACTATGCGGCCCTCGACTTCCAGGCCTTCCTCTTCTTGGAGGTCTCAGGATTCTGGGATTCTTTTCTTCTTGATCAGAGCAGCTGCTGTCACCAGCTGGTCCTTTAAGGAGCCCAGCTGCAGTATCACCATCCTGAAATATGCAGCAGCCTACTGGGAATGGTCTCAAAGTCCTAGATTTACTCTGCTCCAATCATTTACTGAGAAATGCTGCATTATAGGAAGGAAGGGAGGGGAGGGAGGGGGGAGGAGGGGAGGGAGGAGGGGAGGGAGGAGAGAGAGAGAGAAAGAGAGAGAGAAGAAAGAAGGAAGGAAGGAAGGGAAGGAGAGGAAGGAAGGAAGGAAGGAAGGAAGGAAGGAAGGAAGGAAGGAAGGAAGGAAGGAAGGAAGGAAGGAAGGAAGGAAGGAAGGAAGGAAGGAAGGAAGGAAGGAAGGAAGGAAGGAAGGAAGGAAGGAAGGAAGGAAGGAAGGAAGGAAGAAGGAAGGAAGGAAGAGGAAGAAAGGAAGAAAGGAAGGAAGGAAGGAAGGAAGGAAGGAAGGAAAGGAAGAGGAAGAAGGAAAAGGAAGGAAGGAAGGAAGGAAGGAAGGAAGGAAGGAAGGAAGGAAGAAAGGAAGGAAGGAAGAGAAGGAGAGAAAGAGAGAGAGAGAAAGAAAAGGGAATGATAGTACAGTGGATAATGCATTTGCCTTGCATGTTGCTGACCCAGGTTTTATCCCCAGCTTCCCATATGGTCCTTCACGCACCGCCAAGAGTAATTCCTGAGTGCAGAGCCAGGAGTTACCCTTGAGCATTCCTGGGTGTAGCCCAAAAAGACAGAGGGGGAGGGAAGGAGGGAGGGGGCAGGAGGGAGGAAGGAAAGAAGGAAAGAAAAAAGAAAGAAATAGGAGACAAAGATAGATTGTTCGTAGTAGGTATTAATCAGTTAGTAGGTGAAGGTTATTTTGTTATTTTTTTTAATTTTTTTTAAATTTTATTACACCACTTTTAGACATACAACTGCAATATGCTCGTGCTCGAGTTTTGGTTCTACAGTGTTCCAACACCCATCCCTCCACCTGAACCCATCTCCCATCACCAATGTCCCCCACCTCCCACCCCCTCCCGCACCCCAACTACTTGGCGGGTTCTGTATATCTTTTCTCTCCTCTCTATCTCTCTCCCTCCTGCCTTCCTTTCCTACACCTCGTAGAATGCAATACATTAAAGACATAACTGTTTCCACTAGTTTGATGGAACGTGTGGCCACAAGTGGCCACGCGACTTATGGGCCTCATGGTCAGCGTCGGACAGTAAAAATGGCGGCTAATGTGGTGGGTGAGTCTCATCCAGCTGCTTCCGGGACACCCCAGAGGTCATGGGCCAACACCCAAAGTAGGTCAAGGTTTATCTTTACATCTGGTCCAGGTAACATTCAGACTCAATTCAGAGACCTGGAGCTGTATGGTGAGGAGGGCACTTGCCTTGCACACGCCAACCTGGGTTTGATCCCCAGCACCACATATGGTCCCCCAAGTCCCTCCAGGAGTGGTCCCTGAGCACAGAGTAAGCCCTGAGCATCACTGGGTGTGGCCCAAAAAGCCAAAACAGACAATCAAGGTAGTTGGCTAGTGAATGGCCAGTACCGGTGTGGCAGTTTCTGTAGCCCACTAGCGAGGCTTAGGTAGGTCTGGTACAGTTCAGAGAGGAGAGAGGAAGGAGGATTTTTAACTTTTTTTAAAGGGGGGATTTAATTGTATTCTTATTTTTTTTATGTCCTTTGGGTCACATCCGGCGATGCTCAGGGGTTACTCCTGGCTCTGCACTCAGGAGGATTACTCCTGGCGGTGCTCGGGGACCATATGGGACGCCGGGGATCCAACCCAGGCCAGCACAGGCGCCGCAAGCAAAGCAAACGCCTACCCGCTGGGCTGATCGCTCAGGCCCTTAAGTTGTATGCTTAAAGGAAAATTATTATATAAAAATGCACAGTGCAAGAAAGGCAAGAGTGAGGGAGAGGGAGGAAGATGCTTAGGAAACTGTAAGGATGAGTTCGACTTCAAGACTGCAAGGATGGATGAGTGGGGCGGAGCTTCAAGGAAACTGTAAGGATGGATGAGTGGGCGGAGCTTCAAGGAAACTGTAAGGATGGATGAGTGGGCGGAGCTTCAAGGAAACTGTAAGGATGGATGAGTGGACAGAGCTTCAAGGAAACTGTAAGGATGGATGAGTGGGGCAGAGCTGCAAGGACCCTGTAAGGATGGATGAGTGGGCGGAGCTTCAAGGACGCTGTAAGGATGGATGAGTGGGCGGAGCTTCAAGGACGCTGTAGGGATGGATGAGTGGGCGGAGCTTCAAGGAAACTAAGGATGGATGAGTGGGGCAGAGCTTCAAGGAAACTGTAAGGATGGATGAGTGGGCGGAGCTTCAAGGGAAACTGTAAGGATGGATGAGTGGGCGGAGCTTCAAGGACGCTGTAAGGATGGATGAGTGGGCGGAGCTTCAAGGAAACTAAGGATTGGATGAGTGGGCGGAGCTTCAGTGAGGTGCTTGCAGGTGAGCAGCAGAGGACCAGGAGAAGCAGGGTCTAGGGCATCACTCTGAGCCAGGAGAAGAGCCCCCTAAGTCCCTGGACCCTCCAGCATCGTGCGCCGGGAGAACAGCTCCTGCCCTGGCCCCGAGCCCTGAGTCACAGCGCCCAGCACCCTCAACCATCCGCACTTCTGTCTTTCAGCTCCTCTTCCTCCTCCCGCTCAAGTTCAAGCCGCTCCGAGACCACGCAGACCTCCGTGTCCCTGACCTGGGCTCCTGTGGAAGACGCCAGGCTCCTGGGTTATTACCTCTACTCCCGTGAGGTGGGAGGCGTCCGAGTGGCAAACCGTCAACAACAAGCCCATCCAGGGCAGCAAGTGAGTCTACAGGGGCCCTAGGGAAAGAGGCCGTATCCCAACAAGGAAACCCACCACTCCCAGCATGGTCCTTCTGGGCAGGGAGCACCAGGCAGCCTTTATCCCATACCGGAGTCACCTCTGCTCCGCTGCCACCTCCCAGTGTAGGACTGTCTGAGTCGATGATCCTGGGGGAGATGGAGAATCTGAGGCACGAGCCCCCTCGGGACTTTAGCTTTAAGTTAACCCCTTTAGCTCGTCTAAGTGGAGGAGCTGGGACTTGCCCCATGACCGCTTTCCTGCTAATGCTTGCTGAGGACCGACTGTTTGCAGAGGGAGCTGAAGGACCAGGCCTTAGAGACTCAGGGTGCCATTGGGGAGCCCTGGGTCAGCTCCATTCATCACCCCCCATTGCCTGGGGCCCTACACAGACTCCCCTGTCCTGAGCCTGGGGGAGGCAGAAGGGGAGACCAACTCCTGGCCACTGTGTGGCTCCTCCCCACTCGCCGGCTTTGGCCTTTGCAGGCCTGGTGGGCTCGGAGACTTCACCTGCTTCTCCTACTGTTGAGGCTCTGTGGGGTAAGGGGTTTACCTGGTGAATCCCCATTTCCCAGGGTTGGCAGGCCTGGAGCACACACGGCTTCGCTCCTCTTACCCCAGAGCCCAAACCCCATGATCAGCTTACCCAGAAAAGGACAGCGGGCCATGGTCCTTACCAGTCTCCATGATTCTTTCGAAAGAAACATTTCCAGGCTAGAGCGATAGCCCAGTGGGTAGGGCGTTTGCCTTGCACGTGGCCAGCCTGTGCCAGCCCGGGTTCTATCCCGGCATCCCATATGGTCCCGAGCACCACCAGGAGTAATTCCTGAGTGCAGAGCCAGGAGAAACCCCTGAGCATTGCCGGGTGTGACCCAAAAAAAGAAAAAAAAGAGAGAAAAAGAAAGAAAGAAACATTTCCAAGTGATAAATCATCTGGGTTTTGATTGATTAGCTTGGATCCATGTAGCGCCTAGAATGGCAAGACCCTGGTGTTCTCCATGTGCCTTCATGAAGCAGGCGTGTAGCTGGAGAAGGGCTGAGGGGAGCCAAGGAAAGACCACTTAGTGTGTGGCACCTCCCTCTCTGTTCAAGAACTCGTCACATGTGTGTTTGTCATTGGTAACATGAGTCAAAACCGGCAGCAACTGCTGCTGCCCAGATCGCTGCCTGGGGTGGTGGTATGTAGGGGAGACCCACCGAACTTTGGGGGCACCACGAACCACTATATCACCCCACGGAATGGGGCTCACCAGAGAACACTTGCCTGTCTGGATGAATGGATGAGGACTAACAGGCAGATGCTGGTTTGAGACCCAGCACACCTGGGCTCTGGTCCAGGCGCTCCTAGGAGGATGTATGCTCTGGGCTCTGCTTTCCTTTCTACCCTGGAACCTGGAACAAACCAGGTAGTTTGCTCCAAATGCCCCTCCCCACCCCTGCAACTTTCAACTTCCTCCTCTCCTGCACAGTTGGGTGAGCCCCACCCCCTGCCTCAGAGGCTCTTCTCCTCCTCCTCCTCCTCCTCTTCCTCCTCCTCCTCCTCTTCCTCCTCCTCCTCCTTCTCCTCCTCTTCCTCCTCCTCTTCTTCCTCCTCTTCCTCCTCCTCCTCCTCTTCCTCCTCCTCCTCCTCTTCCTCCTCCTCCTCCTCTTCCTCTTCCTCCTCCTCTTCCTCCTCCTCCTCTTCCTCCTCCTCCTCTTCCTCCTCCTCCTCCTCCTCCTCCTCCTCCTGTGCCGTCCCAGCCTCTCCTGCCCCAAAGCCGCCTGCACACCCTTAGCTGGGCCACCCACATCCCCTTCACTGGCCTTGGGTGGACCACAAAGCTCGGTCAGTCTTGTGTGCAGGAGTGACTCCCAGTCCCCTGGAGCTCCCAGACAGCAAGATTTGCTGCAGGAAAATGTAGCCAAGAGCAGAGGGGGAAGGAAGCCCAAAGTTTAGGTTTTACCCAAAAGGGACAGGACAAGAAGGAAACTTTGCCCAAATCAGAATGTTCTTCTGTGACTCAGGATGATGGCTTTCTCTGGTCGTGAGAGGGATGCTGAGTGATCTGGTCATCGCATCCACACACACCATCAAGTCCTCTGGACCTAGGCCATAGCTCTGTGCTGGCCACCCTTCCTCCATAACTGCCTCTTACAGAGCATTTGCCATTGGATAGAGGGTTCGGAAGAGCCTCATTGTTTAATAACCTCATTGTTTAATGAACCTCATCGGGTTCTGGTAGAGCCTCATTTTTTAATAATCTTTAAGATTTTTTTCCTCTGGGATGGGACAGAGACAATTAGAGGGCCCAGGACCCCCGGATCCGGCCATGCAGGTGGCCACTTGTCAACAAGTCCTTTCTGGAAAGCTCAGGAATGTCCCTGGACTGCTCCGCTGTCCCTCCAGGCCACACATTTCTCTTCCAGGTTCACCATTCCCGGGCTGAAGACAGGGAAGGAATATGAGTTTTGTATCAGATCTGTGAGTGAGGCCGGAGTCGGGAGCCCTCGGCCCCACAGAGCCCATCAGGGTGAAACAGGCTCTAGGTGAGTCCAGGGGCAGACCCTGCCCACGCACCTCCAGGGCAACCTCAGGGTGGTCAGCGAACTGGGCTTGTGGGTGGCATCTCAGAGGGTCCAATTCCAGACACCAGAGGGACACGGGGCTCCATGAGGGGACCATGAACACCCATCCCTAATCCCACATCCTTGGGGAGAGGAAGTACCAGTGAGCTCAGGGAGAGTCAGGGTGACCAGCAGCCCCTGGAGATGGCCACTGGTCACCCCCGTCCAGCCCGAGGTAGCAGCAGCCTCACACCCTCCCTCCCACAGCCACGCCCTCCGCCCCATACGATTTCACCCTCCTGAACTGCGGGAAGGATGAGATGGTCATTGGCTGGAAATCTCCCAAAGCGCTGTGGAGGGGGCAAGATCCTGGGCTACTTCCTGGACCAACATGACTCAGAGGAGCTGGACTGGCACCCAGTCAACCAGCAGCTTGCCCCGCCCCGGGTCTGCAAGGTAAGGTCATGACTGCCAGCTCGGGTCAGGACTTGGGTCATAGACCCCAGCAGTCCGTGTGGCAGGTGACCCCCATCCAGAGAGTCCTCTGGGTCCCAAAGGCAGCCCCATGGACCCATTCTTGTTCAAAGTCTCCATGGACCTCGGGCTCTGGGCAGTCTCCGTCTTGGTACCTCCTCTTGCTCTCCTGCTTGGCTTCACAGATTGTTTCTGCCCACCCAGGTCAGCAGCCTTCGGGAAGGCCACTTCTATGAGTTTCGGGCCGGGCAGTCAACTGGGCAGGAGTTGGGGAGCTGTCGGCGCCCAGCAGCCTGTTCGAGTGTAAAGAGTGGACCATGCCCCAGCCAGGTAAAAGATCTGAGGTCTCCCCCTCTTCCCCCACCTCTCTGGACTCCCAGACACAGGCCAACTCAGTTAACCCTGACCTCAGCCCTGGAGGCCCACCACCCTGAGCTCAGGACACCCTCTGAGCTCTGCTCTGGACTGGAGGGGCCCCACTGGAGTGACCAACACGTACCAGAGTGTCCAGGACTTTGCCCACTTTCATCCTTTCCAGCCCAAAGTCCCAGGAAGTGGTTTGATCCTAACAAGCAGGAATGGTTGGTCACCCGCATCCCAACCTCACCCCTAAGCCTCACAGTGGAGCCCCTCACCTGACTGCAGGCAGGGGGTTTCTCCACCTTCTGCCCAGCTCAGTTCCATTTTCTTCACAAAACCAGGGCCCAAATAGCAGTGAATGGTACTTTAGACAACCACCACCCTAAACACGTCCCATGGGCTGGGTATCTAATGTGAACTAACACGTGCCATAAATATGTCCTAAATACTCCCCACAGCACTCAGAGTACTTGCATTGATTAGAACTGGTACTAATCCTAAACTGGTTTCTGTTTTGGTTTAGTTTTGTTTATGTTGTTATTTTTTTTTTTTTGTTTTGTCTTGAGAGAGCACAACACCCAACTGTGCTCAAGGCTGACCCCTGGCTCTGTGTTCAGTGTCACTGAGATTCCGTCACTCCTGGCAGTGCCTGGGGGCCAGACATGGTCCTGGGGATGCACCATCTCTCTCTCTC
>JAJIBD010009264.1:0-56830 GCA_021461705.1 Cryptotis parvus
CTCCTTCTCTCTCTCTCATAGGTTTATAAGAAATTCAAACTCACTGGCAAAGGTGAATAGTCATGGGCAGTAAAATTCCCGTTCTTAATCTTAAATCTATGACCAGGAGAACCACATTAACTGTCCTGAACTCAGAGAAAGGACAAATATGACCAGGAGAGCCACACTGAACCGTCCCTGAACCCAGGGAAAGGAGAAGGGAAGCTGGTCCTCTGAGCTGGCCCTCCAGGGCCCGGGGGCCAGGACTCTGGTATACAGAAGGGAAGTATCAGGAGCACTTTGTAAAAAATGGTTTGAACAACTGAATTGGTGATGGTGGGAGGAGGGATGGGTTCTGAAAAGGCACTGGGAACACTGGTGTGGTGTTGATATTATGTGTATGAGAAACCATCATTAATAGTATTGTAAATCACAGAACCTCAATACAAAATTAAAAAATTAAAACGATAAAAAAAGTTTTGAAGTATAACAGAAAACAGAGAACTCACTGCATTTCACTGAATAATTGGTGCAGATTCTAAGTCAAGTATTTTTGCAAAAACGGCAGTGTGTGACCATTATATGAAAGCGTTTTTTGAAAAACAATTGTATATTTAAAAATCAAGGTACGGGGCGGAGCGATAGCCCAGCCGGGTAGGGCGTTTGCCTTGCATGCGGCCGGCCTGTGCCCGCCCGGGTTCGATCCCCGGCATCCCATATGGTCCCCCGAGCACCGCCAGGAGTAATTCCTGAGTGCAGAGCCAGGAGAAACCCCTGAGCATCGCCGGGTGTGACCCAAAAAGCAAAAAATAAAAAAAAAATCAAGGTACAATAGTATGCAGTGAGACACCATACAATTGATTCTGGACTGAAGGAGTGAGATTTTCCCCCAATGGATTGGGGTCATCTTTCCGCCTCTGACATGATCCTGATACACAAAGGTACAGTATGCAGTGACTCAGCCACAAACTGTCATTGCCCTTTCGCTCGGACCCAGTACAAGCCCCACACCAGACCCAACTCTACCGCAGGAGTGAGGTCCATTGTCTCAAAAGAACAAAAGCAAAGCTATTTCACAAGGAGTCCCTGCTCCCTCACCCCACCCCCTCTCTGGCTGATCTAGCTGTGCCTAACAGGTGGCAACATCTCTTAAATATATGACTAGCATCACGGACAAGGCGACTGGAACGGATCAGTGCCATAAGTCAGGGCCAGAAGTTTCCGCCCCACCGCCAGGTTCCTCTTTAGCCTTGACAGATCAAACTGAAGCCGAAGCAGGTTACAGAGATCAGTTCGGTCTCTGAGCCAAAGGTCTTCACAGTGAGGGACCAAAGCTGCCCTGGCTGGGCCTCCGCCGCCCGTGTCCTGGATTAATCACCAGCGTGCGGGGCCTGGACACCGGCCTGCAACCTGAGCCCAGCAGCACCTGCACAGGGGTCACCCCAGCACCTCCCTCCGCCCTGGGGCAGAACTCCAGGTCTGAGGGTGTCCACCTGTTGACCAGGTTACCTAGAACATGAGGCCAGACCACCAGCCATATTCACAGAGCGGCTTCACTGTGCCAGTGAGAGGGACGGGAGATGGAAGGACTCAAGGAATGAAGTAGACACCAAGAGAAAGAAAAGCCTTAGATGCTGCAGCAGAAGCCTCGCTGCCCTTCTCATCACTGTCTAGAGAAGATGAACGCAGACCTGCAGCGAGGTGAACTAAGCCCTCAGAGCCTCTGGGTCTATGAGGCGCTTTGTGTGTGTTGGCTACGCATTCTCATCACCTACAGATCAACAGGAGGCTCAAAAATGGAGAGGCCAGAATAGAAATATCTTTTGAAACGTCCACAAGTACTAGCAGCTGCACCTAGTGAAAGGAAGCTTAAATATCAACGCACTGTGAGGGTGCCAGAGAGCTTCCTCTGGCCGCCAGGACGTCAGAGATACTTTCCTCAGATGAGCTCCTGAATTAGCAAATACCCAAACACATGTACACCGAGAGCTAGGACAAGCTTATGGTGCTTAGACCCACATCTGTCTATGTAGAAGGCATTTTTAGATCAAAGGACCCTATCACTAATTCTTCTCAGATTAGTGACAGGGGCCGGAGCGATAGTACAGCAGGAAAGACACTTGCCTTTCAGGTGAACTACCTGGTTGGCTCCCTGGAGCCCTATATGGTTCCTTCAAACACTGCCAGGAACACTCTCTTGAGTGCAAAGTAGGAGTAATCCTTGAGCACAGTCAGGTGTGGCCCAAAAACAAACAAGTCTTCTCATATGGTGAGATCTTTCATATGTCACTGCTTCTCTGAGTCTGAGTAGGAGGAGTCATTCTTTTTATGAGGGAGAAGCATGCCCAGCAATGCTCAGGGCTTACTGCTGGCTCTGCACTCAGGAATCACTCTTGGCAGTACTTGAGGGACCACATGAGAGGCCAGGGACTAAACCAAGGCCTGCTATGTACAAGGCAAGTGCCCTACCTGTTGTACTATCTCTCCAGCTCCAGGAGAAGTTATTCTTTTTTTTTCTTTTTTTTTCTTTTTTTGGGTCACACCGGCAATGCTCAGGGGTTTCTCCTGGCTCTGCACTCAGGAATCACTCCCTGGCGGTGCTCAGGGGACCATATGGGATGCTGGGGATCGAACCCAGGCTGGCATGGGCCGGCCGCATGCAAGGCAACCGCCCTACCCACTGGACTATCTCCCCGGCCCTGAGAGGTTATTCTTGAGGGAAAAAAAAATCAAAAAGAGGGGAGCCAGGCATGAAGGTTTTGTTTTGGTGACCCCGGCAATGCTCAGGGGTTACTCCTGGCTCTGCATTCATGATTTACTCCGGTGGTGCTCAGGGGACCATATGGGGTGCGGGGATGAAACCTGTGTTGGCTGTGCAAGGCAAATGCCCTCTCCGCTGTGCTATCGTGACAGCCCTGGAATTAAGCTTGTATCTTGCAAAGATCTGACATACGTCATGATACGAGCAGAAACCGCTAGAGGGATGCAGCTTCCCTTCCCCAGGAAGGAAGGGCCAGAGATGGCAGTGTGAGCCACTTGAAAGAGCAGATAAAGGCCCAGGTCATAAAAGAAGAGAAAGAGCTCTACAATGCTTTTTACTTTTTTCTTTTTCTTTCTTTTTTTTTTTCCCTTGGCATTTTGGCTTTTTTGGGTCACACCCAACATGCTCAGAGGTCACTCCTGGCATGCTCAGGGGACCAAATGGGATTCTGGGGATCACTGTCAGGTTGGCAGCCTGAAAAGCAAACACCCTACCCAATGTACTGTCGCTCCAGCCCCTACAGTGCCTTTTTCTAAATTCCTGACTGCTACACCTTGTAGCTCCATCTCCGAGAATTCCTTTTGAACTCCAGCTGCAACCCAGCTTAGGACAGAGCAGTAGCTACAATTACACACTTGCTTGGAAGTTGGGGGCTGGGGGAAGGGTGCTGCTGCATGTGACAGGCCATGAAAGGTCCCTGCCTATAAAACAGACTGGAAAACAAACCCTTAATTTAAATGTTAATGAAAGTGCTGTGGAGACATCAGAGGCTTCCCGGCTGCTCAGAGAGCAGCTACACCAGGCACAGAATTTATGGCTCCCCTTCACCCTCCCTCTCTGCCTCATCACCCACTGAAGTTTAAAGAGTAGGGGAAAACCCACCTAATTTTAACATTAACTTCGAGCTTCCACCTTGGGATGATTGCTAAATTATCTGTCAGCAGAACAGTGATCAAAGGTGGAAAAACACAGGCACACTGCACATACAATCTAGAAAAGTCAGTGCCGCTAGAGCAAGACAATTACGGTCACTCCTCCTGAGAGGTAAGACAAGACACAGTGCAGCAGGTGGGGCCCGGAGTCTATGGGGAAGTACGAGCAGTGGGAAGAGAGAAGACTCCAGGCCTTCACACCAGCTGCCCAGGTCACTTGTCTGTCTTGCCGCCACTCTTAGACCAGTTCCTGCCACTTACCCTGTACACAGGGAGACTGAAGTATCAAGAGAGCAGGGGAGATTGGGTGGGGAAGAGATCAGAGAGGCAAAGACAGAAAGAGGAGAAAGAATTTAAACTCTAGGACACATGGACTCACTCCACAGTGTTGGACCTGCAGCAGACCCTGTTTGTGTCTAGGGGTTAAGACGGCACTCAGTGACTGAACCGGCCTTGCTGACCACGGAAGGAGCCCCTAACAGGTTCTGGTCCAGACAGGCTGGTTGGATTTCTGGTCTCGGGCCAGCAGCTCTTGTGCCCATCCTATCCTGAGCAGTGGCAGAGATCCAGGGTCTTGAGTTAGTTAAACCCACCCCTGTGGCATTTCATCCTTGCTTCTGATGGGCGTACCCACCAGAGAGGCTTGGCTCAGTGCAGGCTATGAACTCTCGGCTGGCAGGCACTGCTCTGAAATTCAGCAGGACTAAATTCCAGTTCTATTATATCCCCAAACTGATGTCTTTCCAATTTTAGGTCATTTCAGGCCAGGGTGGGGGGGGCCATGCAGCACTCCCTAGGGAGTTCCTTCTTGCTCCAGGCACCTTACCATCCGTTACAGCCACACCAGCCCCTGGCCCCTGCATGGTGTTTTTGCACCTGTGACTCTCTCATCCACAGGCACCAAATGCAAGACTCCCTCCGATGTGCTCTACAGCTGGTACGGGGGAAACCAAGTTACCTCCCTACCTGGGTTTCATTTCTCTAGAAAAACTCAAAAAGGCTTCCCTCTGCCCCAATCCAGAGAAAGTAGAAAACAGATCTTCTAATCAGCCATGAGACAAAATATTAGGAAACGCAGTTAATGTGAAATATGACAAAGTCATATATCAATAGTCTTTCTTCAGATTTATGGATACCCTTCAAGGCTCAGCTCTTAAGATCTAATCAGAACAAACAAAATGAGGCCGGAGCAATAGCACATGGGTAGGTAGGGTGTTTGCCTTGTGTGTAGACGACCCAGGTTCAATCCTTGGCATCCCATATAGCCCCCAAGCACTGTCAGGAGTAATTCCTGAGCAAAGAGCAAAAAAAAGAGCCAAGTGTGACCTAAAAAGCAAAAGAGAGAGAGAGAGAGAGAGAGAGAGAGAGAGAGAGAGAGAGAGAGAACAAAATGAGGTACGACCTAGACCTCTGGCCTTCCCCTAAACGAACTGAAGCCCAGAGGCGAAGGCTCACAGCTACGGGGGGCAAAGGAATCCAAAGCAAACACTGGCTGCCTCCTCCCGATCTTTCTGTCAGGGAAAGCCCCACACGCAATCACTTCTCACGAAAGAAAGGGGCATCAACGCCCTGGCGATTATACATCACCACACACAACACACAGTGAACCCTGTAGCCGGGGCAACAAGCGCTCTCCTCTCCCCCAGAACCTCAACCCCTTTTCCAAACAGGGTTCAGCATCTGCTTCCCCTTCCAGACCCTCCCTCTCCTCTGGGAGAAATGAAGCAAGAAGGGGCAACTCCTCCATCAAAAGCCCCCAGAGATTACAACTGACTACAAATTTGAATCAGTACATTTCATGCAGACTTGGACTAATCCCCCAAAACAGGCCCTCACTGTGAGCAGTTACACAAAATGACACTGTATATTTAAAAAAGAGCTAGTCAATTCTCTACATCCTTACCACTGTATATTCCCCTACTGACAGAAAGGAGAGAGAGGGACTAAAATCCAAGTATCCTGGGACGCTCCCGGACACACTGGCTCGTGACAGCATGTGGTCAGAGAGGGAGAAGGTTCTGCTCAACATCTCCTCGGAAGGCAACAAGCATGGCACGGTGCCAGCTTTCACGGCTCCCCCAAGGGAGTCCCTGCCCCCCATTACACCCAGCCTTCTCCTCGCCTCTATCTTAGCTCGATCCCTAGAAAGAGAGAATGAACCTGGGCCCGAGCAGCAGCACAGTGTCTGCGGGCCCCCTCCCCCACGCGCAGCGGACCTGAGTTTGGTCCCTGGCACCAACAGTACCCTGAGGACCACCGGAAGCAGAATTAAGCTTTCAGTACCATCGAGTGTGGCTGAAAAAACAAAAAGATTGTTCCTGGTCCTCACAGGGCTTTTCCAAGACGACCTCCACTGTCCTAGATACTGAACAGAGGCACAGCAATGACCAATGCCTTGTGGCCCTCCATTTGCACGGAAGGATACAGCAATAGGCTAGCCCTGAGCACTGACTGTTGCTCCCTTTGGCCTATTCCAAGTGGATCCTGGATTGCTCTTTCCTGAGCCTCAGTTTCTCTCCTACTGGAGGAGAACGGTAGCTCATTTCCCACTCAAACTAATTTCAAGCATTTGGTTGGCAACCATTATTACATCTATGCACCCATTTATTCCCACAGCTGAGGGAGAGGCTCTGGGCAACTGCACCCAGAAAGTTCCGTAAACACACAGGAGTAAGGGGGAAAGGAAGTGAGGCAGAAGAGACGGAAAATGACAAGAACGAATTAGAGCATTAAAACTTTTTTTTTTTGAGTACTTAATTTTTTTTTTTTAAATGTTGTTCTTAGTGGGGCTGGAGCAATAGCCCAGCGGGTAGGGCGTTTGCCTTGTACACGGCCAGCCTGTGCCGGCCCAGGTTCGATCCCGGCATCCCATATGGTCCCCGAGCACCGCCAGGAGTAATTCCTGAGTGCAGAGCCAGGAGTAACCCCTGAGCATTGCTGGGTGTGACCCAAAATGATAAAAAAAAAAAAAAGTTGTTCTTAGGGCCAGAGAAAACACAACAGGGGAGGACACTTGTCCTGCAGGGAAACAGATACCAGTTCTATCCCCATTGCTCCCTAGAGTCCCCAAGCACTGCCAAGAGTGAGTCCTGAGTGCAGGGGTAAGCCCTAAGTACCATTGCGTGAGGTCTAAAAACAAAATAAAATAAAATAAAATGTCATTCCCGTCCCTTTTCGTTGCTGCTGCCAATGACCAAGGGTCACGCATACATGGTCCTGCTGCTCACATGCCAGGGTATAATGCAAGCCACACCCAACTGTGCCCCCCGGACTGCGATGGCAGGGCTGCCAGGGTGCACTCAGCTACAACTCGTGACCTCTTACTTGCAAGACAGGAGCTCTGCTACTGGACTACCCGGCCACTCTTTTAAGTGTTTTTCATTTCCTCATTCTTGAGTAACTCTTAACTTAATTCAGCTAGAATTTTTATGTCGGTAAAAGGCACACTTAACTTAAAAACTGCTTTTTGAACCGGGAATCTGGCTCAAAAGACCGGGGCACAAGCCTTGCATGCTTGAGTCCCGGTTCAGCCCTAGCACTGTACTGTCCTCCAAGCATCACCGAGTGTAACCCCTGAGCATCACACTGGGACTAACTGAGCACTATCGAGTGTGGCCCCAATACAAAACACACACACTACCCTCATGAGAAAGTGCTCAAAATTCAGCATGACCTCAAAAGGAGCGTGTCTGGCAACTACCGATTGGGCCATATGTATTTCAGCCCCACATCACTTTCAGACATGTGCCTTAGAGCCCAGCCACGCCTCTGGCATCTCGCCCCTATTCCATGTCAGTCCATCCTCTCAGTCATCAAACAGCAGGGCCGCTACAGAAGGAGGGCTACACAAATCTTAAAGACAAGATTTGGGGGTCAGAGAAAGAGATCATGTAAAGAGAAAAGTTCTTTTTTTTTTACTTTTTCTTGGGGTCACACCCAGCAATGCTCAGGGGTTACTCCTGGCTCTGCACTCAGGAATTACTCCTGGCGGTGCTTGGGGGACCATGTGGGATGCCGGGGATCGAACCTGGGCCGGCACAGGCCAGCCCACGTGCAAGGCAACGCCCAACCTGCTGGGCTATCGCTCTGGCCCCAAAGGTTTTTTTTTAAAAGAAAAATAATTTTATTATACCGCTGTGAGATATAGAATTATAAAGCTGTTCATGATTGGGTTTCAGTCTTCCTTTTTTTTTTTTTTTTTGCTTTTTGGGTCACACCCAGCAATGCTCAGGGGTTTCTCCTGGCTAGGCACTCAGGAATTACTCCTGGCGGTGCTCAGGGGACCATATGGGATGTCGGGAATTGAACCCGGGCCGGCATGGGCCGGCGGCGCAAGGCAAACAAGCGTCCTACCGCTGGGCTATCGCTCCGGCCCTGGGTTTCAGTCTTCCAGTGTTCCAGCACCCATCCCTCCACCAGTGCATCCTGCTCAACACCAGTTCCCTCCCCCTCCCCCCAGTCTGAATCTATGGCAGGAACTTTTTCTTTTCCTCCTCTTCCCTCTTCTCTCTCTCTCTCTCTCTTTCTCTGTCTGTCTGTCTTTGTCTGTCTCTCTCTCTGTCTCTGTCTCTCTCCCTCTCCCCCCTTCTCTTGCACACTGTGGCTTGCAACACATACATTTTTGGGGTAATCCCATATATCCCTTTGCCTACGTTCAATGCTAAGCAAGAAAAAAGGTTCTGGTCTGCCACCTGCCTGTGGGCTCACTGGTTTTCCTTTTTGTGTCTGACTACCTAACCATGACTCTAAGCACATAACTGGTAATCAAAATCATCTTCTGTGACTGCTCAGAATCAAGGTAATGGAAGGGGAAAGAGTGATATAGAGGCACAGGATTTCAGGAATGCTTCTGAGGCTAGGGATTACAATTTCATGGATACAGTGGGTAGGGTGACAGCCTTGCATGCCCTGAGCAATGTCAGGTGTAACCCAAGAAACAAAATCATATACAATATCTTTAAGTTATTCATAAATTTAAATAATTAATTTGATATAAAATAATATCTTATATATATATAATTTAAAAAACAGTTTCATCAGTAAATGCTCGAGATGAGAGCCTTCTACTGAGACTTGCCAGGCAGAGCCTGGCAAGCTACCTGTGTTTTATTTACTTGATATGCCAAAAACTAGTAACAATTATGGACCTCAGTTCCATGTCCTGAAGAATGGTTTGAGGCTCCTCCTAGTCCCTGGAGCAAGCAGATGCCCTTGGGTTACACTTGCTTGTGACAGGGCGTATGGAAGATGTCACTGGTGCCCACTCGAGCAAATCAATGAACAACGGGAAGACAGTGACAGTCAGTGACAGTGATATAAAATAATCTGCCATAGCTGCACAGTCTACTTTTGATGTTGATGTTTCTCTGATATATATCAGAGTGTATATACGATGTACATATATGCATGTATCTATACAGATACATATGTATCAGAGATATAGAGCAGAGAAACATCAGTATCAAAGGTAAATAGAATGTGCAGCCTTGACAGATTATTTTACATAGAAGAGATTGAGAAAAGAGATGTGAAAAGGTCTAGACTGTCTAGGTGCCTTCTGCTATGTGAGGGGAGTAGGAGCTGTCGACTATACCAGAAGTACCAGCCCTAAAATCTAGCTTTTTATTTTTTATTTTTATTTTTTTTTTTGCTTTTTTTGGGTCACACCGGCGATGCTCAGGGGGCTTCTCCTGGCTCTGTACTCAGGAATTACTCCTGGCGGTGCTCAGGGGACCATATGGGATGCCAGGAATCGAACCCAGGCTGGCATGGGCCGGCGGCGTTCAAGGCAAGCGCCCTACCCGCTGGGCTATTGCTCCAGCCCCAAATCTAGCTTTTTAACACACTGATGTTGGCATGGACCACCAGTGGCTCACGCGTGGATGTGACCTTAATTAACATACTGTAGTGCTGATATCAATTTATTAAACTGTGGGGTTAAGAACCCCATATGTGGGGCTGGAGCAACAGCACAGTGGGTAGGGTGTTTGCCTTGCACATGGCCGACCCAGGTTTGATCCCTGGCAGCCCATATGGTCGCCCAAGCACCACCAGAGGTAATTCCTGACTGCAGAGCCAGGAGTAACCCCTGAGCATCACTGGGGTGACCCAAAAAGCAAATAAACACAAAAACAAACAAAAACCATATATGATTGCATAACTTTCTTTAAAAGAAAATTTCTGGGCCACACCCAGTGGTATTCAGGACTTACTCCTGAGTCTGCACTCAGTATCACTCCAGGCAGGGCTCAAAGGATCCCCAAAAAACATATGGTTTTTTGTTTTTTTTTTTTTTTGCTTTTTGGGTCACACCCGGCAATGCTCAGGGGGTTACTCCTGGCTCTGCACTCAGGAATTACTCCTGGCGGTGCTCGGGGGACCATATGGGATGCCGGGATCGAACCTGGGCCGGCCTGGGCCGGCTACGTGCAAGGCAAGAAACGCCCTACCCCTGGGCTATCGCTCCGGCCCCAACGTTATTCTTCATAATAATACAATAAGTTCTCTAAAAGGAAAAAGTATTCACATGCATTTATTTATTTTTTTATTATAACACTGTGAGGTAGACATTTACAAAACTGTCCATGATTGGTTTCAGTCATACAGTGTTGCAGCACCCATCCCTCCACCACTGCACACTGCCACCACCGATGTCCAGATTCCCTTCCCCCCCCCCCCATCTCTCTCTCTCTTCTCTTCTCTCTCTCTCTCTCTCTCTCTCTCTCTCTCTCTCTCTCTCTCTCTCTCTCTCTCTCTCTCTCTCTCGTTTGCCAAACTCTTTAGGTTATCATGTAAATTCATTTGCCTACATTCAGGGCTCAGTTCTAATCTGGCATTACCATATTCAACAGTTAGTAGAACACTGGTATCTATTTCTTTTTTTTTTTTTTTTTTTTTTGGGTCACACCCAGCGATGCTCAGGGGTCACTCCTGGCTCTGCACTCAGGGAATTACTCCTGGCGGTGCTCGGGGGACCATATGGGATGCCAGGGATCGAACCCGGGCCAGCACAGGCCCGCCGCATGCAATGTAAACGCCCTACCCTCTGGGCTATCGCTCCGGCCCCTGGTATCTTTTCTATCCCACAGATGAATGCAGTCATCCTATATCTGTCCTTTTCCTTCTGACTGATTCCACTAAGCATGATAATCTCCATGTCTATTCATTTGTATGCTAAGAAATTTCCTCAAAGAAGAAATTCAAATGGCCAAAAAGCATATGAAAAAGTGCTCATCATTAATCATCACGGAGATGAAAATCAAAACAATGAGGTATCATCTCACACTGGCACACATCCAAAAGAGCAAGAACAACCAGAGCTGGGGTGGATACGAGGAAAAAGGGACTCTCATCCATTGTTGGTGGGTAGGTCGACTGGTCCAGTCTTTCTGGAAAACAATATGGACATTCCTCCAAAAAACTAGATACTGAAATCCCTTTTGACCCAGCCATACCACACCTGGGAACATACTCTGGAGATCCAAAAACACACAGCAGAAACACCCATCTGAACTTCTATATTCATCGCAACACTATTCACAATAGCCAGAATTTGGAAACAACCTGAGTGCCCAAGAACAGAAGACTTGGGCACCATAAAAAACTATGGTACTGGGGCGGAGCGATAGTCCAGTGGATAAGGCATTTGCCTTGCACATGGCTGGCCCATGCCGACCCGGGTTCGATCCCCAGCATCCCATATGGTCCCCTGAGCACCGCCAGGAGTAATTCCTGAGTGCAGAGCCAGGAGAAACCCCTGAGCATTGCCGGGTGTGACCCAAAAAAGCAAAAAAAAAAAAAAAAAAAACAACTATGGTACATCTACACAATAGAATACTATGCAGCATGTTTATTAATTTTGTTTGGGAAGCACACCCTGCTGTGCTCAGGGTTTACTCCTGGCTCTATGCTCAGGAATCACTCCTGGTGGGTGAGGGGGACCATATGGGGTGCCTGGAATCAAATCCACATCTGCCATATGCAAGCGCCCAAGCACAGAACCAGGAATAACCCCAAGCACTGCTGGGTGTGCCCACTCCCTCAAGCCCATTTCCAAAACTAAAAAAAAAAAAAGAAAAAAAGGTCTAGTAACAATGCAAGCATATACTATAGTCTTCTGGTGTGAGATAATCCCAAAGGTAAACTTTAAAAAAAAACCTCTTTAAAAAAAAATGAGCTCAGGACAGCATCTACAAAGTTAGGGAAAATGGCACATAACTGTGTGTCAGGAGAGCTACAGCCGCCAACGCAGACCACAAGAATCATACCGAGGACCATGAAAACACAAGAAGACAGAAAGACAGAAAGTGAATGTACAAGAGGACCTTTCAAGCCAGGTTTTCAGTGAGCCAGGAAGACGGTACAGTGGTAAGACCCTTGCCTTGTACACATCTGACCTTAGTTCAATCCCTGGCACCAGTTAGGTGTCCCCGGGCCCCACTAGGAGTCAGACCTGAGCACAGCTGAGTTGGCCCAGAAACAAAATCAAAAGATCCAAGTTTTCAAAGCTGTGGTAAGTCAAGGATTTAGCCAAGGGTCTTCATACAGCAGATGAATGATAAATATTAGCTGCCACAGTCACAGCATGCACTATCAGTATTAAAATGTCAAGTTCTTTCTCACAGCCAGACACAGGTTATGCACAACAGCATCCGAGCTCAGTTTCCTAGCATCTGAAATGCTTCTCAACAAGGACAGCCTCTGGTTTCAACTTCTTTTATTGACATAATCCTCATTTGCAGCTGTGCTGTTCTGTTGAGGGGCAGCCTACATGATCTAGAGGCAGAGGTTGAAGTAACAGATTGGCAGGGCATAGGGGAACAAAACCTGTCCTTGTTCTCTGGCCCAAATCCAAGTACTGGAAACACCTGGACCATCTCTAATCCTGAAGAGTTTTCCTCTACCACTGACCCCACCACAGGCCTCTTTGGCTTCCTGAAGTCAGCACAGGACCAAGACAAAAATCGCCAACACACCTGTCACCTCCTTCAGGCAGTCCCGCTCTCCTTCTACCTAACACCAGCCCAGCTCGGAGACACCCCCAGGCCCGGCTGGCCAAGCGGCTTTACAAGGGCAGCATTGGGCAGAGCGTAAATCGGGCACGAAGCCCGATGGCTCCATCTTCTATCCTCTGCCCCCACACTTAGGCCTCTCTACTCCCTGCTGATCTTTCCTTCCCTCTTTCCTAGGATTGCTAGAATGATTTGTTCTAAACAGCGACAGGTTTATAGGTTAGCCGACACCTCCGCTCTGTGGAATTTTAATTAACTTCTCCCATCGTCAATATGCGAAGGAACCGGGTCTCCATTCTCTGAGGTCAGCAATGTGTTTCAGGTCCTGCTATATCAGCCGTCAAATTGAAGAATTAATGACGTGGCTAATCGGCTCTAATTCTTAAGGAAGAAAAAAAATGTGAAAGGGAGTTGTGGAAGGTGCAGGAGGAGGGGCAAAAGCATCATGGAATGAGGAGAAGGAAGCCGAAGGGAGCTGAGCAAAGGGGAGACCAACTCCCTCATAAAACAAGCGACTGACTTAAACCAGAGTTGCAGAGTGGCAGCCGCGCGTCTTTCTCATTGATCAGCTGGGGGAGAGCGGGAGGAAAGAAGGGGGAAAGACTGGCGGAGTCCTGCGGAGGGGCAGGTGCAGAGAGGAGGGGCGTCTGCACTCTGTTCAAGAGGCTTGGCCTCGATCCAGAGAACAGCGGAAGCAGGAGTCAGGACACAAAACTCAATCCCTCAAACACCGGGAATTCGTCAGATGGAGCTGAGGTCGCCCCTTCCCCTCTCCATTTTGTCTGAGCCAGGTATCCCGCCCAGGAGCTGCCCTGGGGCGACCAGCCATAGCATGCAGAGCCTCAGATGCAGCTGGGGGAACTGGAACTCGGCTCTGGAACTCAGCTCTCCTAGGGGGAGACCATGAGGCCCCTAGGAGGACAGACGGGTTTTGGGTGTTGGCCCATCACCTCGGTGGGGTCCCAGAAGCAGCCGGATGAGACTCACCCACCACATTAGCCGCCATTTTCGCTGACCATGAGGCCCCTAAATGGCGCGGCCGCTTGCGCCATGTGGTCCATCAAACTAGTAGAAACAGTTATGTCCTTTAATGTACTGCATTCTACGATGTGTAGGAAAGGGGCGGGAGGGAGAGATAGAGAGGAGAGAAAAGATATACAGAACCCACCAAGTAGTTGGGGTGTGGGAGGGGGAGGGAGGTGGGGACATGGTGATGGGAGATGGGTTCGGGTGGAGGGATGGGTGTTGGAACACTGTAGAACCAAAACTCGAGCATGAGCATATTGCAATTGCATGTCTAAAAATGGTGTAATAAAATTAAAAAAATAAATAAATAAATAAAATTTTTTTAAAAAACCTCAACCCCTCATAGGTAAAGCTAGAAAAACGGTAGCCAAGCCAAAGGCAGGGTCTAAAACCACCACATCTTTTCGCGCTTCCAAAGCAGTGTCACTAAATCCATCTCAGCTAAGTGCTTTTAGATGAGAGCAACTGGAGCTGGACCTTCTACTGTCATAATGACCACTCCGTAAGGGAGACTCCAGAGGGTGCATCCCAAGGGAAATGAATTACAGATGTGAGCTGTGAGAGGAGTTTGTCGGTATCACCCGGGGCTGCTGAGAGACCTCTGCTTTGGGAGCAATCCCAGAGACACCTGCTCCGGGGGGACACTCTTCTAACAGCCGGACTCATTTACATTCTAGCATAATCTTTTCCTTCACATTTCTGTGGTTAGATTCATAGGAAATTAGCCATTGAAAAGTATCTCAAACCCACACATACATGAAGTGAGTTACAAACCACCAGCCTCTGGGAGAGCTACAAAATCTCCAGGAGAGTCACTCAAAGTAACCCATAATATAGAAGCGGAAGGTTCCTGACCCACCTGGTCTCATTGTTACAGAAAAGAAGTCATATCCATAAAACATCCTCCCTTAAATACAGGGACATAGACAAAGAGATAGATAAGTAAAATGCACCTGCAATGGGGGCAGGCAGGGTTTGGAGTGGGCGTGTTTGGGAATTGGGTAGTGGGAATTGGCACTGGTGGAGGGATGGATTCTGGAACACTGTATTGTAGAGACCCAATTATGAACATCCTTGTAATTCTATATATCACATGGTATAATAAGGATTGGGGAAGATGAATGAGAGCCAGAAAGAGACAGAGAAAGGGAGTGAAGGAAGAAATACCTGCTCTGGGGCTGGGAGAGGGGAATGTGGGGACATTGGTGGTGGGAATGGGGCACTGGTGAAGGGATGAGTGCTGGAACAATCTATGACTGAGATCCAATTATGAACATCTTGGGGCGGGGCGATATAGCCCAGCGGGTAGGGGCGTTTGCCTTGCATGCGGCTGGCCTGTGCCGGCCTGGGTTCAATCCCGGCATCCTCTATGGTCCCCCGAGCACTGCCAGGAGTAATTCCTGAGTGCAGAGCCAGGAGAAACCCCTGAGCATTGCCGGATGTGACCCCAAAAAAAAACACACACAAAAAAAAGTATGAACATCTTTGTAATGTTGTTCTCATGGTGGTAAAATAAAAAATTTAAAAAAAGAAAAAACATCCTCCCTTACCTGAGCAGTGGGCTGATAGCAATGGACCAAACTCGATCTTCAGTCTGAATGGTGTGTAAGCACTGCCCCAGCCGTCCTGAGGACAAAGGCCATACCTGGAAAGAGAGGAGATGCTCTAGTTGACACTGCCGAGGTAGAGATGAGGAGGCCTGGGGAGATGTGGCAGGTGCGGTGACTGTCCCCACTGTGTAAGGAAGCAGAGAATCCTGTCTGTCTGTATGGAGTTCAAGGTTCAGAGGGCCTCTCTAGACTGCCTAGCCGACCACTAGCTCAGTGCTGACCATCCTCTCCAACTTCCACCTGACAGCCATTTCTTACCGAATAAGATGCTACCAGGGAATAAGAAGTCCCAGACTCTTCAGATGAAATCTGACTAGGAAGAGTGGGTAGAGGGAGTATCCCTCTCAGCAACCTTCCAAGATTGTGGATTCTTCTCTTTCCTATCTCACACCAAGATTTTACTATGGGGAGGTAAGGAGAATGAAGGTCAAGGAACAGTACCAGGGGGCAGAGACCAAACTGGGGCAGAATAAGAGAAAGGAACCGTAAGGAAGGTACAAAGGAGAGAGAGAATGGAAGGAGAACAGAGACTCCAAGGTGTCAGGGTGGGGTGTTGTTGTTTATTTGTTGATAATGCCCAGGATTCAGGGCTATTCATGTCAGCAGGGAATTTAGCACCTAGCGCCACCAAAAGTAGCAGAAAAGCTTAACTCTCTTAAGCTTCCATATCTCCTACAGGTTAAAAATATTGCTGGGAGCAGACTATCTGGTCCCTATCAGTCAGGAATGTACATTAGCAGCCTCTCCAGGCTTAGCTCTAATCAACACTCACAGAGCCCTCTCAGCAGTCAGTGCATTTAGAAACTGCCCATTAGGCACAAGGCCCCCTCACATTACCCGAGCCCAGATGACACACACAGGGAAGTAAGCCTCTAACCAAACAGAGAGAAAACTTCAAATATACAGAGCTGTCCACAGACAGCAGCCAAGGAGAGACCCCGAGGCAGCTGGAGGGATCAATGACCTCTCAAGGTCCCTACGGTGCTATAAGGGGACACACACGGCATCACCAGGACCTTACATGGAAGAACTGGAACATTCCTAGACCTCAAGCGATAGAGGGGTGGTCCTGCCTGCACAGGGTCACATGGAATCTCTTCCCCTACAAAAAGGAGAAAGTGCTTTAAATTCTGTATTGTGGGGGGGCTGGAGTGACAGCCCAGCGGGTAGGGCGTTTGCCTTTGCATGCGGCCGGCCTCTGCCGGCCCAGGTTTGATCCCCATATCCCATATGGTCCCCAAGCACCACCAGGAGTAATTCCTGAGTGCAGAGCCAGGAGTAACCCCTGAGCATTGCCAGGTGTGACCCAAAAAAGCCAAAAAAAAAAAAAATTCTGTATGGGAAGAAGGACGGTATGAGTTACTTTTCCCAACATTAGGAAAAGAAAACAAAGAAAAGAAGATCCTGAGTAAACAGGATGAGACAAGAAAAAAACACCTTTCCTGGAGTACCTTGACACTGGCTCTCAGATACAGTCAGGTCACCTTGGTAATAACTAGATGCGCTGCTGAAGTCCTCTTTGGAAAAGAGGTTTGCCTTTTCCCTAACTCAAAATGCCCAGGAGGCGGGTTCTTGGGATATGAGGAGGCCCTGGGACTCTAATCACAAAGTCTCAGGGAATGGTCCTAGACATAAATTCACAAGTATCATCTCCTGAGCAACGCCGCCCTCTTGTCCGTCACCTCACTAAACAAGGGGGATTCCCATATCGCGCACACCACCGGACACAGATCCTGATACAAGAAGCGGTGCAAGAACTCTTTTGCCAATTCTAAACACATCTCGGAAAAGTGCCTTTCCCGTCCTGCCCCGTAGGATACCATCCACCAGAAACAAGTGTATGTTGATCATATCTTCACCCTCATGATCAAAGCCAAACGATTTGGAGAAAATATAACTCAGTGGGGAATGAGCATGCATACAGCCCCATTCCAAAGCAGGTTGATAATCTGTATTAAGACCCTTAAAATGACTCAAGCACTGGATTCAGCAACTTTACTGCTGAGATTCTATAGTAAGAAAATAATCCTAAGGGGCTGGAGGCGATAGTCCAGTGGGTAAGGTATTTGCCTTCCATGCACGCCGCTGACCCAGGTTCGATCCCCTGGCATCCCATAGGGTCCCTCCAAGCACCCCCAGGAGTAATTACTGAGTGCAGAGCCAGGAGTAACCCCTGAGAATTGCTGGGTGTGAGCCAAAAAGCAGGGGGGGGGGGAGAAAGAAAAAAGAAAAGAATCCTAAAACAAAGAAAAAAATGTTATAAATATTTTCTGAAGTCTGCAACTGTAAAAAAAGAGCATTTATGGCCTCTGGGATCAGATAAAACTGAGTTTAATTCCTCGTTGTTATTTATCTTTGATCTTCAGGATGTTGGACAGTGGCTTGGCCTCAGTTTCTTCATGTGAAAAAGGGAAATAATACCTACCCTCAGGGTTGCAGTGTGTAAGAAAATTAGGGGCTGAAGCGATAGTACAAGGGCAAGGTGCTTGTCTTGTATGAGCCAGTCAATCCCCAGACCCCCATATGGTCTCTAAGCCCACCAGGAGTGATTTCTGAGTACAGAGCCAGGAGTAAGTCCTGAGCACTGCCACATGTGGCCCACAAACAAACGAAAAGAAGAAAATCATGTAAAATATGGTAGCTATAATTGTGAATATTGGCATCTAAAATATGACATTCACTTTGAGGGAAGAAATTATCCTACAGGCTGGAATCGGCACAGAGACTCACCAAAGCCCATATTGTTAGAAAATAAATAAGCAAAACCACATACTCAAATATAAGAGATGAGGAACCAACACATTCAAGTGCTTCCTCCTCTACAGTCTCCGCTCCTAAGCGACATGTGGTCTCCCCAGTCTGAGCTTTCTGCCTTTTGCCCGAGCCTCCTACTTCACAGCCCTAGCTAGACATATCTGACCAGCTTCAGCATCACTGCACACATCTCAAGCCCCGAAGGAAAGAGGCTCTATTCTCCTGTGCCTCTGAAGAACTCCTGGCCTTATGTAATAAAGTCCACGTACTACAGCACCTATAAGAATTGATTTAAGGGCCGGAGCGATAGCCCAGCGGGTAGGGCGTTGCCTTGCACGCGGCCGGCTCATGCCGGCCTGGGTTCAATCCCGGCATCCCATATGGCCCCCGAGCGCCGCCAGGAGTAATTCCTGAGTGCAGAGCCAGGAGTAGCCCCTGAGCATTGCCGGGTGTGACCCCAAAAAGCAAAAAAAAAAAAAAAAAAAAAAAGAATTGATTTAAAAAATAAGGAGAAAAATGGAGGAAAATAAGGGAATGCCCAGGTCACCATTAGGATTAGGCCAGCCTCACCACAGCCCAGTGAGGCACTCAAGCTAAGTCACAGTAGTTTGACACTGGAGCTGGCGGAAGGGAGAGCAGGGCTCGCTGAGCAGCCCGGCTCAGAAACTTTTCAGAGAAAATGTTTCCGTTCCCTTCACCCCAGTTAAACAGCTTCTTTCCAAAACAGTACATATTTGGGGAACTAAAAAAAAAGGCTATAGATGTTCACAGGCAAATATGACTACGTTCTTAAGTAGATTCATGCACAAAAGCATGAAGAATTGCAAGTTCCACTGAAAATAATTGAAGAGTCAATTAGAAAAGATTTACTATAGGTAATGGAGAAATGAGCCAAGAATGCAAGAAGAATGCAGTCAGCTAAAAAGCAAAGACAACAACAGATATAAAAGAAGCAACCAGCATCGAGCAATTCAGGGGGTAAATGAGCTGGCCTGGAGGTCCCTGGGTGCCCCCAGACCACTAATTACCTTACAGAGTAGAAGAATCAGAGAAGAAAAGTCTGTCACTAATCTCAAAGAAGCCCTCCAAAGGAAAATGATGTACTACAGTGGGAATTTTTATGTATGTATTTTGGGGTTTTGAGCCACATCCGGCAGCGCTAAGGGGTTACTACTAGCTCTACGCTCAGGAATCACCTCTGGCAGGGACCATATGGGATGCCAGGGATCGAACCTAGCTCGGCTGCATGCAAGGTGTAAGCCCTCCCCACTATATGCTCTCTTCAGTTCCCTGAGATGGTAATTTTCAGAATTAGGACCTTCTTTCGCCGAAACACAGTGCAGAGTTTAAGGAGCTGTTTGTATGTGTCAGTGCCAGTTTGATCCCTGGCACCACAAGATCTCCTGAATACCACCAGGTGTTATCCTCAAGCACAGAGGTGGGAATCGTCCCAAAAACTGCAAGTTTTGGCCCAAACCCTACCCCGACACCCCTAAAAGTAACTATTTCATTGTTTAAAAAAAAAATTCTAGGTCACTAAATAGGACCGGTTAGTGCGGAACAATAAATGCTTTGTGCCCTGTAAAGCCTGGCTCAAATCCCCAGCACCACATATGATCCCCCATGAACCGTCAGGGGTCATTCCTGAGCAGAGCCAAGCCAGGCATTATGGCCCAAGGACAGCCATTACGGCCCAAGGACAGCCATTACAGCCCAAGAAAAAAAGAACAAAACAGGAAGCTAATTTCAAAATCCCAAATAAAATTGCGAACCTTTGAATTGCTACCAATGTCTAGAAAAGTGTTTTATAGTGCTCTGAGTATCAGACCAAAGAGCGGAACAGAAGAAAAAGACAGGGTAAGCTGAGGCCATGACAAGAAGGAGCAATGGAACAGTGGGTAGGGCACTTGCTTTACATATGGTCGACCCAGGTTCAACTATCAGCATCCCATATGTTCCCCTGAGCACCGCCCCTGAGCATTGCCAGCTGTGACCCAAAAAGAAAAAAAAAAAAAGATGGTGCCAGAATGAGATGGGATGGAAAGGTCTAGGTCACACATGCCTCTTTCATGCAAATTGATTTCTGAACTATAGAGCAAGCCATAGAGTGACAGGGCTATAGAGCAAGACCAATCTCTCTACAAGTTACGGAACATGGCCAAGGCATAGGTAAGGTGCTGGCTTTGCAGTGCCGACCCCAGCTTGATCTCTGAGCTCCACAAGTGACCCACGGAAAAAGAAAAGAAAATTAGAAGAGCTAAAGAAGGTATGTGGTAGGGGGAACTGGGAGCACATGACAGGAATTTCAGTTTCCATATTGTTTCAAAGAGTTGTTTGGATTTTTTCTCGGACTCCCTAGACTGATGATTATGCCTCTCTGAAAGAAACAAAGTATAGGGAAGAAACCAGAAGAGGGAAATAAAGGTCCATAAATAGAAAGGAACATATTTAGTCCTTCTTTTTACAAAAATTAGCAACATTTTTACATGAAGGACTAATCGCCATTGGGTACAGATTGTCAGTAAAGCTAGTGAGAAAAAAATTTCACTTTCCCTCTCCTGAGTCCCTTCCCTATGTGTCTAGAGGCCCATCTGCTGACGCGAACAAGCATTTTGCTCTTATTAGCACTAAGTCTCCAGCTACTGAGAAACAGATCCTCGAGATACATCAGGCCTTCTGCACCACCGACAGAATTGTCCGCAAGGTTCCCAGAGCACACCCAGTGGACCGAGTATGTGTGGGTCCCCCTAAGACTGCCAACAGAGATGGAGAAAGAAGTTCTTCTCCATCTCACGGGCGGGCACCTGCTTGACCCAGATGTGGACGAGTAAAATCCATAAAGCAGGAATTACGCAACTGATCAGCCTCATCCTAGCATGACTTGGCAGAGACCTGACTGCAGATCGGACACTCTGGCCACAACACAGCAATCGACACCCTTCCCTCGGCATCTTTCTGTTGCTTGCTGGCGACATCACTCTCCAGAGAAACAGTAAAACCACATTTTAATTATCAGCTTGATTGCTTATAAACAGACAGTGAAAAATTAACACCCCTAAACAGAAAGCAAGCAAAAAGAGAGATTTTTAAAATAAAATATTGGGGTTAGAACTTAACCCACAAGTTGAGAAAACTCAGATCAGGGAGGAAAAGCTGGCCAGGTCCTCTGTTTTGGCATTCGCGCCACACTGCGAGTGAGTGGCAAGTTTCCCAGCCACTGTCCACTCATTTCCCAGTCCAGCTGGCAGAGACACAGCCTGGCATGGTACGCTGTGCCTCTGCATGCCAGAGGCACATAAGTGAGTCCCTTATTGTGCTGTGCCCCTCCCGCTCCCACCCAATGCTCACAGCAAATCCTAAGATTCGAGGCCCAAGGCACCCTCTCCCAACGCGCCGCCGCAGGCAGGAGGGAATGGTGTGTGTCCGGGAAGAGCACCTCACCTTGGCCGTCCTGTCCCTGGAGCCACTCACAATGATGCCCCCTTTGCAGTCCACACAGTTCACCTCCTGCTCATGAGCCGAGTACTTGACAGTGAAGGTGCTATGAATCTTATGAATGCCAATCTTCCCATCTCTAGGGAGAGAAAGGAGCCCACCCCAACAGCCAATTATTCACTCTGCAGGAAGGGGAAAAGTCTACAGTAACAGCCCAAGTCTCCAATGATATTTAAATCTACATCAGTTAATTCAGCAACCAATAAGTTGCTGAGAATCTAAATACTTTAATTCTTCAGGTCAGTTAGGGTGAACTGAGCTGTGAGACAAAACAAATTTCTCCCTATTAGTATCAAAATCTGCTTCACATTTCATTAAAGACTTTCTAATTTTTTTTCTCCAGTTTACCCTCCAAATTTACTGTTGGAAAATATCTATGCTTTAGATGAAGGGGGAAGCTACTCCTCCTTCTAGTATTTTTTCTCATCTCTTTGGAGTTGAGACATGAAAGTTAGAGACAGGCAAAGGGTCCCTCAAGAATACTAAGGAAGTAGGAACTGAAGAGATATCACAGGGGTATCTGACCTGTACAAGGCTGACCTGGGTTTGAGCCTTGCACTCAATATGGGTCCATCCCTGGCATTTCATATGCAATGCCAGGAGCAATGCCAGGAGTGATCCCTGAAAACAGAGCTATAAGTAAGCCCTGAGCACTGGTGGGAGTGACAAATATATATGGAGTCACTCCATTCCCATTTCCTGGGAGGTTCCATTCCCTGTGTACATATATATAAATAGACAGATATCCCTATCTCTCTCTCTATCATCTATTTATCACTTGTCACTTGTATCACTTGTCTTCCCGTTGTTCATCAATTTGCTTGAGCGGGCACCAGTAGCATCTCCATTTATCCCTGTTCGCATGCTAGTATAGCCCAAGGGCCTCTGCTTGCTCCAGAAACATGAAGAGCCTCAAACCATTCCTTCAGGTCATGGGAAGAGGTCTATTATTATTATTACTGATTTCGGCATATCAAATACTACATGGTAGCTTGTCAGGCTCTGCCGTTTGGGCACTCAAAGTTTTTGCATTTACTGATGTACTGCAGCCGTGTGGTAACTGGGAGAGTCGGTAACAGCTCCATCTGTGTCTGTGAAATAGGCTTCTTTCTAGGGTGGGGTTCTGATGAGCTGGGCTTTGAGATTGGCTTCTCTCTTGGGTGGAGCTCTGACGAGCTGTGGTACCCGGACGTTGAAAATGTCTGCCGTCATGGTGCAGGGGTTCCTCTGGCTTCTTCGAGGCTCTGAGAGGCTGTCCTCTGGGGGATTCGTGAGCCATGGCTCTGCTCTTTGTTCCAACTTGATGATCACTTCTGGTTTGGTGAGTGAATGTCCCAGTGACACCAGGTGACTGTAGGTTTCAACATCACATCCCGGTAAAGGGTCCGCTGCTCTTCATCCAGGTGCTGCCACTCTTCCCAGGTGAAGTCCACAGTCAACTCCTCGAACACCATCCTGTGCTCACGTGTTGGACATATATATATATATATATATATATATATATATAGGGATAGCTCTCTATATCTATCTATATCCCTATTATCCCTTATATATAATATATATCCATACCTATATCTATATATCTATAGAGAGGTATATAATACAGGCTCCATTCCTCGTATGTATGTATGTATATACATACATATATATATATATATATATATATATATATATATATATATATTATAGAGAGAGAGAGAGAGAGAGAGAGAGAGAGAGAGAGAGAGAGAGAGTATCCCTGGCAACACAGATGATTAAGCTAAGCAAGCACCAGCAGGAGTGATCCCTGAGCACAGTGCCAGGAAAAAGCCATGAGCAAAACCAGGTATGGCCCAAACATCAGAGGCCAAATAGGAATACTAAAGAAGTGAGCAGAAGTCGGGGCCTGCAGCACTCACCCTCCTGCACTGATAATATGTGAGTTGGCCAGCACAAAGTGGCAAACATCCTCATCATGTCCAGCAAAGACTCCCATGGGCCGCGGTTCAAGCTGGCACCATCCGGGCGGAACTGATAGGCCAGTATGAAATTAGCCTGGGATATGTACAGAGAATCACCCTCTAGCTGCATCCAGGGCATTTGACTGCAGAAACAGAAAACAAAATTTAAGCGTTATCAAGGTACAGCATGAAAGGTTGCTTTGCAGTGGCTGAGCAATCCCCAACTCAGCAAGGGTAACTTACAATACCATGTTTCCATCAAAATCACCTACCAATAGAAAACTCTGAGTTTAGTGGTGTCCTGTCAACAAAGAACAGCTTGTAGAAGGGTGATGCCACACCCCATTATAGGTATAAACAAAGGGTTACGCCAAGGACTAATCCCTTCTTCTGAGATTATCTCTTATGTAAAACATGAGAGAGAGAAAGAGAGAGAGCGAGAGAAAGAGAGAGAGCGAGAGAGAGAGAGAGAGAGAGCTGGTATAAAATAATACATCTAGGGGCTGGAGTGATAGCCCAGCGGGTAGGGCGTTTGGCTTGCACGCAGCCGGCCTCTGCCGGCCTGGGTTCGATCCCGGCATCCCATATGGTCCCCTGAGCACCGCCAGGAGTGATTCCTGAGTGCAGAGCCAGGAGAAACCCTGAGCATTGCTGGGTGTGACCCAAAAAGGCAAAAAAAAAAAATAATAATAGTAATAAAATAAAATAAAATAATACATCTTAATTTCATGGGTTTGCCCTTCGAGGCGTTGCAGGTGTGGCTGCAGTGCCCGGCTGCATTGGCAGGTGACAGACAGGGAGACAGGCTTGTCCACACCCAGGGCTCTGCCCCGTGGGTCCCTGGATGGTTGATGGTCTGATATAGAAAAAGATTGAGCTCCCCGTGGTGCACACACTGTGCCCAAAAACAGTAACAATAATGGACCTCATTCCCAACGAATGGAGACGTTACTGGCACCCGCTTGAGCAAATGGATGAACAACGGGAAGACAAGTGACAAGTGACAAGTGGTGTCCTAATTTTCTTTGAACTTTCTTTTTAAAAAGAATTAGAAATAATTAGAATTAAAAGGCTAATTAAATACATCTCTTTTATCATTTTGGTTTGTGGATTATATCCCTATGTGCTTGGGAGTTACTCCTGGCTGCTGCTGAGGGGTTGTTGCTGGTAGTGCTGAGAGGGCTATTTGGAGCCAGGAGCTGAAACTGGCATGCGCTCCATCAGGGATGACTCCCTTGGAGCCATCTCCCTGGTGCCTTATATCTTACTTTTAACTGGGGAGTGCTTAAGACTTAAACCACTTGCAACCTAGACTTCTTGTAAACCTTAGTAAAATCAACAATTAGGTTAAAAAGTAAGCTTTCAGTCAGATGAAGTAACTAATTGTCTTTCCTTTTGCATTCTCATTGATCTGAAGTGAAAATGGCAAATTTCCAGATTCCAAGACATCCATATATTCTTCTCTAACAGATAGTTAAAATATGATAGAGAAACAGGAGTCCTGGGAGGCTCCATTTTCTGGTTCTATCTACCACAGCAAAGGGACATTTATAAGGGGGAAAAATAAAGCTACTTAAGAAAGGATGTTAATGTACTGATTAAATGCCGAGATCCTCATGGGGCTACCTACTGTTTATATCAGAAGGTAAGTACGGCAAAGGAGGCCCAGAGCAATCTACCACAACTCAGTGGTTACAGAGATAGTCACCTTTTGTAGGCAGCAGGTAAGAGAAATCAATATTGAAATATTCCCTCTAGGTTAAGACACTTGCCTTTGCACACAGCTGACCCTGGTTTAATCCCCTGGCACTGCAGATGATCCCCAGAGCACACTAAACCAGGAATAAATCCTGAACACCATGGGCTATGACCTCAAAACTATAATAATAATTTTGATATTTCCTCTACAATCTAGCAGGTGTTAAGTTGGACACCACAGGCCAAGTTACAGCATGGAGTGAGCCTTCCAATAAAGAGGACTGAAACGCACTGTGCTCTCTCTCAGGTGGAGACCGAGCTCCTCGCCCAGGGCGGGAGCTGAACAGTGCGTCCTACTCGCTCTACCAAGGCAGTTCCAGAACCACCAGACCTCAAGCAAATTTCAAGGACAGCTGATTCATCCCCATTTACAGAGATACTACCTACCACCGCCAAGACTGGAAAAAAAAGGGGGGCTGTGTTTCTTTCCCCCAAACCCCTTAATACAAGCGTCATGGGAATGTGGAAAAGTTCTGCAAATTGACTTGACGGGCCATTAAATGCGCTTGGACTTTGTAGAAACTGAGTTTCTTCTCATGAGGCTTTTACAAGTGTGTGGACCTAAGGAACATATGGGGGTATACCGTACTGAGCGACACGGTTAGAGCATGTGGACATGCTGCGTTCTGAGTCACTCTTCACATTCACCTTCAACATCCTCGAACGTGGGTTTGCGGCACACTCAAGTGGGCAAAAAGCAAAAGGAACTGAGTTCATGTGTTTAGAGCTGTCTGGTACCAGTTATTTGCCTAGGACAAGAAACCAAGTTCATGCCGGGTGAACAGTGGAGAATCCTAGCCTCATAACTGGTTTGTGTGTTTATTTGCCAAACTGCTCAAAACCAGATTTAAAAAAGACGTCAGGACCAAAGTTTGATAGAGAAATAAACTCTTCTCTCTGCCATTAAGCGGCAAAACTGGGAGGTGGAGAATAGAACTAAGTCTCTCACATTGAAGATGCATCTTCAATGTGTTGGAAATGACCGCCCTGGATAACTGCATGCTGAAAACAGGTAAAGGAACAAACACGATTAGCTGCTCAGTATCTCTATGGCAAACCTTAACACCCAAAAAGGGGGTGGGGAGGAAGGAGGGGGTGGGAGAGGGAGAGAGACAGAGAGAGAGAGAGAGAGAGAGAGAGAAACTGGAGACATTGGTGGTGGGAAGCGCACACCGGTGGAGGAGGGGTGTTGGAACATTGTTTTCCTGAAACCTGACGTGAACAGCTCTGTAACTGCTTTTCACAGTGATTCAATAATTAAAAAAAAAATTCTTCCCTTTTATCATTTATTTACCAGAGCTACTACCACCACCACCAAATTAAAGTTACATGAATGAAACTAGCAGAAGATGCATGATTATTAGAAAGAGAGAAGATCATCAGCAAAGAGGCCTACCTACATCAATCATACGGGCAGAGGCCAACCTGAAATAAAGAACTATAATGTTCCCTATACATTTCAACCAATCAAGAAGGAATATTTTTTTGGTGAGGAAAATGTAACTATAAAATAATCTAGCATAGGGGCGGAGCGATAGCCCAGCGGGTAGGGCGTTTGCCTTGCATGCGGCCGGCCTATGCAGGCCCTGGTTCAATCCCCGGTATCCCATATGGTCCCCGAGCACCACCAGGAGTGGTTCCTGAGTGCAGAGCCAGGAGTAACCCTTGAGCATCGCGGGTGTGACCCAAAAAAAAAAAAAATCTAGCATTGGAGCCGGAGCGATAGCCCAGCAGGTAGGGTGTTTGCCTTACATGCAGTCGGCCTGTGCCCAGGTTCCATCCCCGGCATCCCATATGGTCGCTCTGCACTCAGGAATGACTCCTGGAGGTGCTCGGGAGACCATATGCAGAGCCAGGAGAAACCCCTGAGCATTGCCGGGTGTGACCCAAAAAAAGCAAAAAAAAAAAAAAAAAAGAAAGAAAGAAAGAAAGAAAGAAAGAAAAAACTTAAACAAAATGGGTTGAAATAGTGCTTTCACTCATTTCTTTGAATGAGGTTACTAACAGTGGTTACTGATGATGGTAGGATTAGAGATAAACTATATTCTCCATCAAATGTTTCAGCTTTGTCACTTTCTACAAAAAATGCATGATTTATAATCATAAAAATATGGAACCTGCTAAAAAAAGGTACATTTTTGTGATTCACTTCAAGTCACCTTGATTTACATTAACGAGGGCTCCGTGCAGCTGATGCCCACTACCGCATCCCCACCAGTGTGCCCTCTGCCCTCTAGCATCGCCGGTCTCCCGACCCCACCCACTCCAGCCCCGACCCCTACCGTGGTAAAGCTCAGCTCTGCAGACCAGTTCTCAGTTCTGCTGCCTTGAGCCATTTTTTATTCCCTTACTGTGTCTCTTTATACCCAACATGAGAGAGATGATTCTGTATTTGTCTATAATGCCTTTTTTTTCCAATATGGAAAAAGATTGACTCTCTGAAGCCCTCTGGGGTATTGAAAGGATTGCCAGGGCCACACCACCCAAGACAGACAGACTGTAACTAGGTTCCGACTGTCCACGCAACAGGGTTGTCTGCCCCGTGTAGCTTTAAAAGAATTAAGAGATCACTCACCTGCACTTCCACTTCAACAGAATCCCCTCTCGGCAGCGCCCCAACCTCCAGTTCTGAGACACCTTTACCCGTTCCTTCACTGGGATACTTGCCATCCTACGACAAGGAAGAACAGATAATTTCATCGTTACAGCTTACTGCAGAGAAAATGGCCCTACTGTGTCAGATATCAAGAGTGTAACACTGCTTGCAATGAGATACTGACAGGTTATCATGGGGATCCCTTTACCGACTTTCTGCACTCGGTGCGTGTCCAGAGCGATAATTTCCCACTACTATTGTCATGTTCGTCCCTTCTCTATCTGACCTACCCTCTGCCCCCCGCCCCACTCCAACACCACTCCAATAGTGGATCGCAACCATTGGCCAGTCCTCCTGGCCTGTATTCCCTGGTCTTGGATATTAGTCTCATACTATTTTTTTTTACATATATCACAAATGAATGCAGTCTTTCTAAATCTGTCCCTCTCCCCTGGTAGAGGGACAGGTGTTGGAACACTGTATGATTGAAACCCAACCATGAACAGCTTTGTAATGGTCTATTTCACGGTGATTCAGTAACAAAAAAATTTTTAAAAAGAACATAGATACTGTTTTGATATGCAAAGCAGTAAGGCCTAAGAAAAGAGTAACTCTTCTCTCTTCATACTAGGAAGCTAAGAAAGCCAAAGGAATAACCCCACTACCACCACCCCCCCCAAAGTGTCTATAATGATTCAAAGCAATGTGATGGAGAGAGAATGATGAACAGTGTGAAAATCACGGGTACCCACACAGGGAAAAACCTCTTAGCAACAAAAAGGAAGCAACTATTGACACATATGATAAAGATGACAAGGGACCAATAAAGCGAATGAAAGAAACACAAGGTTCATATTATAAGACTCCATTTAAGTAAAGCTTGAGAGGAGGTATAACTAATCTATGACCAAAGCCAAAAATCAAAACACATCAGTTACCAACAGGGTAGGGGCAAGAACTGTCTAGAAAGGAACATGTATAAACCTTTCTATTTGTATTTGCTTTGTTTTGGGGCCACACCTGACAATGATCGGGGTGCTCCTGGCTCAGGAGATCAGATGGGATGCCAAGGATTGAACCCAGGTCAGCACTTGGAAGACAAGTGCTCTACCCACTGTACTCTCCCCCATTCCTTTCTTTTTAATCTGTAGGAGCCACACTTGGTGATGATGGAGGGACTCAGGCCCAGCACCCTGCCTGGCCCAGTAGGGCAGGCCTGATGGTGCAAACTGCAGGGCTGACGGTTTGGTGGCCAGGTGTGCAGGGCGATGCTCAGGTATAGTGCAGGTCCACACACCGCTAGGAATCAAATCAGGGGCTACCGCATGCTGGACATGTGCTTTACCACATAAGCCACATCCCTGGCCCTGCGGAATTTTCTGAGCTAATGGCCTATGTCAAATCGCAAAAGGACTTGGGTTACATAGCTATGAATGCATTTATCAAAATCTCATCAACCGATACACTAAAAATGTGAGCATTGAGCTATATATAAATCTCTTTTTTAAAGCAATATATTCTTGGGCCAGATATATATAGTTCAGAGCACTTGAAGTCCAAAGGTCTCCAAATTTATCTGGCCTACCTTCTCAGGAAAAAAAAATTACTCAAGGGGCCGGAGAGATAGCCCAGCGGGTAAGGCGTTTTGCCTTGTATGCAGGGTTCAATCCCCGGCATCCCATATGGTCCCCGAGCATCGCCAGGAGTAATTCCTGAGTGCAGAGCCAGGAGTAACCCCTGAGCATTGCCGGGTGTGACCCAAAAAAGCAAAAAAAAAAAAAAAAAAAAAAAATTACTCAAAATTTCTCTGGATAGATGCAATACCCCCCAGGAAAGGGGGAGGGGAGAGGTATCACCCAATTGGGACCTGTTCAATGCTATTATGCAAGTTGAAGCTAAATGCTAACACTTTTTGGAGGGAGGGTGTCACACCCAGGTGGTGCTCGACCTTATTCCTGACTGTATTCAGTACACAGGGGACCTCCTGGTGAGCTCAGACAACTATACGGGATGCTGGGGACGGATGCTGGGGACGGAGCTTGGGTGGGCAGTATGCTACCTGCTGTCCTGTCTCTCAGGCCCATCAACTCTTCACAGGAAAGGTTAGAGTCTCTATAAAATCTTCTTGGGGGAAGCCACACTCGGCTGTGTTTGGTGATACTGCCTGGTTGGTGCGCAGGAAAGTCTGAACGCCAGGGACTCAAACCCAGGCCCTAAGCACGCAAAGCCAAATGCTCTCAGTCCAGTCAGCTGTCTCTCAGTCCCCATCGTGAGAAATCTTCCCCGGAATCTCTCCGAGACACATAAGACATCACTTGTCCTTATTACCCTGTCGGCCTGAGAAGTCCATATGTGAAGGTCAAATGAAAAACTGGACCTCTGGACCATAGAGGAACACAAGGGGGACGGAACTGTCGTATTTCTGGAAGAGGGAGGGCAGTACTCCTCTGACTGTCTGGTCACTGAACTGCCACTTGAGGCCACTTTACTAAGGGTCAAAGCATACCCGCAAGGGCCTATCACAAGCAAGAACGGGTCACAGCTGAACCTGCCGGCTCCACACAGCAGGTGCAGGCGCCCACTCCCGCAGCCAGCATTAAATCCAAGAGAGCTGGCTGGGTCCCCCAGACCAACCAGGACCTCCTACAACTATTCCGCATCTTGCACTTGAGAAATAGCATCACTTCAGTCAAAGCAGTGCAGCAACTCGAGTTTTCCTTTTCTTTTTTTTTAATTCTAGTTGGGCTAACATAGTTACAAATTAGCTTTTATTTTTTAATCCCTTTTGTTCATTCAATCCTCTTTGATGCTTAGTTTCCCTAACTAAAAACCAAATCCCATCTGTATTATTTACTGGCTTCAGTACGTGAAAAATCAGGAGGGAAATTGAAAAAAAAAAAACACCTTGTGTGGGGCCATCAGAGTTCAGTCAAAGCAGGAGACCGAGCAAGGCAGCGGGAGGGTCTAAGACAGGAGCAAGAGCCCCTTGGAGTTCAATCAGGAGCCCTGCTTTCATCTTGAAATGTTCTCTGATTGGTTTCTACAACAGTTACTAGGAAAAAATGGGTGTTTCCCTGTGGTCCCTCAACCCTCCCGCCACCCCCCCAAATTATTTGTGCCCTGTAAATAAGCCTCTCGTGAGGCTGTTAATGCAAGGAAGAATCTCTAACCTGAACTGTGAGCCTGGTGGAACTTCCATTTTCCCAGCCCGCCTTCTCTTGCCTCGGGCCCTTTTTCCACTTGGCCCCTCTCTCAGCTTTCCGGCACTTAGTCACCATTATACTTTGACTGCATTCCTAGGCGCATGACCTATTTTAAACAAAAACAATACAACATGCACCCACGGTAAACTATCAGGCCCCTTAAAATCTTGGCAACAAGCGAGTCCAGAGGGACAGAAATTAATCTAGGCAGTTATCTCGAGTCCCCTTTCATTTCACCTCTCCTCATTCACACCCTCAACCAAAAGCAAATAAATAAACCCAAACTGGGGGTAGGGGGGGGAATGGCTGGAAGGCAATGAGGAGGGAACCACGGGGACGTGGGAACAATCCTCCACTTGCATGGCCTGTAACACCAGAAAACTGATCAAAAAAAAAATTCCCTTCCCTGCTGCATGAAGTTTTATTTTCCTTAATGCCACCTGCATGACTGGCATGATTTTCATTGGCATAATTTTCTGCTGACTTAGGAATTCGGGAAATTCTGTCCGATGTATAGAATAAGACCATCTTAAGGGGCGCTAGGCTGCGAAGAGCAGGAAGAGGCACTGCCAAATGACGCCTGGAGGTCTCGGAACTTTAGTCTCGTGATCTCTTTGATCTTGTTCTCCAGTGCCTGTGTCTAACAGTTTTTGACCAATAATATTTTAATGTACAAGTATTTAAACAGTCCATGACAGAAAGAAAAGTCTTCATATACATATATGTAAGGGTGTTCTGGGGCCGCATCCAACGGTGCTCAGGTCCGATTCCTGGTTCTGTGCTCAGGGCATCCTGGCAGGGATCTGGGACACACATGAGACATCGGGGATTAAGCAGGACGTCAGCTGCAGGCAAGCCAGCCCGTCACCCTGTGCAGCTCCTCTGCTCTCCCTTCATTTATACTTGCATCAGATTAAACTCTCCAAAGCTCTCAGTAGCTGGGGCCTATACTTAGGGGTTTTCGAGGCGGGAGTGGGAGGAAGATGCTTTGTTTGGTTTTTGGCCACACCCCGGGTGTTCAGAGCCCATTTCTGGTTCTACACTGAGGGTCACTCCTTGTGGGCTCAGGGGACTACATGGGGTGCCAGGGATCAAACTTGGGTCAGCCATATGCAAGGCTCCAGCTCAAAGGTTTGGGGTTTCTTTTCATTAATTAAAAAAAAAACATTATATTGTGTTAAATTGCTTACACCTTTAAGGGAAAACAAGGAAAAGCCCTATAGCCTGGGGCTGGGGGGAGCTGTACTGTAGGAACATGGCTGTAGGGAATGTCTAAAGTGTGCCTATATCAGACAGGCTCCTCAGAGGTCTCAAATGGAACCTGCTTTACTCATTCAGCCCCACTTTCAGAGGCCAATGGGCTCCCCAAGCTCATCTCTTCCATCTTCAATTGTACACCCACACCTTCGCCTACTGTTGCAGCACCAGCCTGCCTTTGACCAGGACCGATTTTTCTTTAATTCTGGGCATCAAATTCACTCATTCTTCATGGTCAGTTCAAACCTTCACTTCTGCCTCTACCAAACATCCCCGCCCATCTCAGTCAAACCCTTAGACTGAACCCATCGTAACAGGCATTGCTAACTTTTCATGGCTGCATGCCGTTTATCCAATTCAGGATCAATTCCACAGGATCGAGTCTTAAGTCTCTTAGAACTTCAAAAGTCTCTGTCAACTAGTCTGCTACAGAGCGGTAGTATACATCTTAAACAAGTCTTCTCAATTTTCTTTTAACTAAAGATCCACATGCATGACTATTTCAGTCAGAAAAACTAGTAAAGCCATAAGGTGGCTCCTGACAGAATCTGCTGTAAGTAAAAGTTTGCCTGTTCAGAAAAACATGAAGTGATCTCAAAGGATAAAAGAAAACTAGGTCAGGGCAGCAACGGTCTGATCAAACAGTAAAGTGTACCATTACTCTAAACTACCGGATGGCAGCAAGCAAGTGAAGTGTTAAAAACCCATAGGTAGGATTTTCAACACTCTGAAACCTTATTATAAAGGCATTTGCCCTTCAGTATCTTAATAAAAATCCTAGCAGTATAAAATAGAATGTCTTAGAAACAAAAGGTGGGAACCGCGGCCCGGCACCACAGGCACCTTGACAGCTACGCCAGGAACTGCTTAGACAAGGACTCTCAAAGCTCACTTCTCCCTTGGGCAAGTTGCCCCTCAACAATGCCTTTAGATTGTCAGAGCCTGGACAGGTTACCCTTAAGCTCTTCCTACAGCACATCTTCTAAAATCCAACCAAAGCCTCCAAATTCTCATGTTGGAGAGGCTCAAATGAAGGAATCTGAGCAGATAAAATATGTTAATGTGACACTCACGCGTAGAAGTTGTCCAGGTAGAGACTAGGGCAACAGTCCAGCAGGTAAGGCACTTGCCTTGCAAGCAGCCAACCTGGGTCCAATTCCTGATAGCCCCTAATGGCCCCTCAAGCACTACCAGGAGTGATTCCTGAGTGCAGAGCCAGGATCGACCCCCAAGCATCACCGGGTGTGGCACAAACAAAAACAAGCAAAACAAGCTATCCAAGTAGTTTCAGAAGCATAACCCTGATCCTTTGTGTGAACTTAGGAGTTAGGCGCATGTTCACATTCATATTCACTTGAAATTGGTCAAGTTATTTATCTGCAGGGCACCTGACTGGGGTATGTGTTCCGCAAGGTGCTAAGGGACAATAAACAGAGGGGCCTCTGGGGGGCTTTTGGGTCATACTCGGTGGTTGATCAGGTCTTACTTCCGCACTCAGGAATTATTGTTGGCGGTGCTCAAGGGGACCATATGGGATCCTGAGGATCGAACCTGGGTCAGCTGCATGCAATGCAAAGGCCCTAACTGCTGAACCATCACTCCGGCCCCCAGGGGACATTTTGATGGCCAAAACAACTTTATCTATATTGGCTGAAATAAATTTAAACAGATTCTCTATCACAGTGTCTTTAATTGACCAACAGCACCGTGAACCCTTAAGAGGAATGCAGAGCGCAGCACCTCCCTTTTGATCCCAGAATCAAAACCCACAGTACGGCTGAATTAGCACTTTCTGAGAATAAACAGGAGTGGGGAAGATGCTAGTGCTTTTTATTTTTATGAACAAAATATTCTCCACTGAATTATGAGTTAAGTCCCACCAGACTCAGTGGACTTCGTTCTCATAGCTCCAGAATGACTTCTCCCTGGGCTCCTCGAAATGTGGGAAATAACTGCACTACTCTGCTTCTCAGGGTTGGGGTCTTTTATTTCTTTGTTTTTAATCTTGTAACTGTGTTCCATATTAATCACCAAAGCAAGTTCTCAGCCCAAGGGCCAGGTTTCAAACTCCCTGGTGCCCTCTCGGCCTTGATGCAGGAACAGGGAGGACATGAACCAGAAGCCACCCAGAAGTTTTGACATCTCCAGTTTCTAGACTATTATGATAAAGTCATACGGCAGCCAAAAATAAGGGATGAATGAAAAGGTCTCCTAAGTAATTCTCTCTGAGGCAGGCCCGCTTAAACAACACATGACCCATATCTGAATCTTAACTCACCTTTCCAATACTGACTTTAAAAAGGAAAGTGCACAAAACGTGGGACTTCAAAACTGGAGCTCCGGGGAAGAAAAATAAAGACCAGTTCCTTTTCTCTACAGAGAAAAATCCACATATAAACTAATGAGCAGGGGAAATACTCCTTCCAGTGAAAAAGCTTTCCAGGAAAAGCACCTCAATATATTTACTATAAAACAATTTAATATTCCTGTCCCATCACCTGCCACCCCTTCCCATTCCCTTCCCCCTCCCCCATCCCACAGATTGTGGATTTCCTCTCATTCTTGGCAGAATTACCAGAAGAAATCTAATACCCCCTTCGGACTGCTCCCAACAGCTGCTGGAACAAGAGGGGGAGTTTGGGGCATCCTTCCAAAGCTGCCTCTAAAAATGACCATTCTCCTGCCAAACCATGCAATCAGTAAGCAAAAGACTCTTTTTTTTAAGCAAGGGGAGATTGCAAAAGCAACCATGTATACTAGTCCAAACTACAAAACACCAAAATGTCTCTATTCCACCTGTTCTCAGCTCTGCTGCTAAGCATACATACATTAGCATATGTCCAAGAACGTAAGTCCAGCATACCACCACTGATCTTGAAACGATGTTCTACTATGCCACCAGAATTTTTCCCAATGGTTTATTAGTTCAAATTCACCAATTTTCAAGCTAGGAGTCTTATCAAACTCCTATTTACTGTAATCTCCTTGTTTCAGGCCACCTTCCCAGTACCATATTACATACATACACACCTCCTTGCAGGTCAAGAATTTTGCAAAACAGGAGCTGGAGCGATAGCACAGCGGGGAGGGCATTTGCCTTCCAAGTGGCCAACCGGGTTCGATCCCGGCATCCCATATGGTCCCCGAGCACCGCCAGGAGTAATTCCTGAGTGCAGAGCCAGGAGTAACCCCTGAGCATTGCCAGGTGCGACCCAAAGAGAAAAAAAAAAGAATTTCGAAAAACAAAAGTCTAGCAACAAACTCACCAATGGCTATAACTGTACCCCAGAATTCTTCCCCTTCATCAATATCTTCATACCATAAATACTCTTCAATTATGTCTAGAAAAGTCCCATCACCAGGCGGTAGAGAGACTTCCACTTAGCCTTCAGAGTCTTAACTGGGACCACCAACAAAGAAGTTCACCGAGGGCACAGGCAATAGCTCTCTTTACTGAGGAGAACTGGACAGAGCTCAAGCATCATTTCCAAAGGTGACAGCAGGGGTTGAATGAAGACCGTGAAAACTGTACAGGGAGGGGGAAGGGGCAGCGGGGAGAAAATATAATGTAAAGAATGATTTGGAATCGGGGCAGGAGAAGGTGGAGGGATGAACCGACTGACCCCAAATGTCTTTTCCATCTCTAACTCCTATGCTTCTTTGACCTCCAATTCTGTGCTGTGCACAAGGAATGGAGAGTCAACAGACGTGGCGGTGTTTTGGCAGTCTGCTCTTGTCATTTAGCGCCCTTCGCATGTATTTTTTAAGGTGTCTCCAAACCCTGACTTCATTTCACAGTTGTCACCTTTCTTAGCAATTCGAGCTGATGTCAAATACCAAAAAAGAAGAAGAAAGAATGTACTGGCAATTAATTGTGGGCTAAAGAGGCCCCACTGGGTGGCCCGGATTTAGGGAGAGGGCAATGACTTGGATTTAATAAAGAAGCAATCGAACCTCTAATAAAGGATAAACTCTTTCTCCAGATAGTCTAGTACTCAGCTTTACATACAATTATACAATTCAAACAGTCACAGGATTTAAGGTTCATAGTTCCCTTTTGTTTCCTTTTCATTTTTTGGTGCCAGGGATCAAATCCAGGGCCTCGCTTAGGGAAAGCATGTGGTCTATCACTGAGGTACTTCCCCACCTTTTGAAACTTGAGTTACAGAATTCAGGGAACCATGTGGCACCAGGGACGTGCAAGACATGGGCCCCAGCTCTCTGCGCACTCTTCCTCAGCCCCCATCAACAGATTCTTAGCTACAGTCATCTTGCTGCATTGGTCACAACAGGCTTATTCAAATCTGAGCTAAAGGACTAGAAAGGAAGCGCAAGAATAAACTGAAAGGGGCCGGAGCGATAGCCCAGCGGGTAGGGGCGCTTGCCTTGCACACGGCCAGCCTGGCTTCGATCCCCGGCATCCCATAAATGGTTGTCCCCGAGCACTGTCAGGAGTAATGATCCCTGAGTGTAGAGCCAGGAGTGGCCCTGAGCACCTGCAGGAGGGGGCCGAGCCAAAATAACAAAAAAAAAAAAAGAATAAACTGAAAGTGGGGTTGGAGAAATAGTACAGCCGGGAAGTCACTTGCCTAAAGCAAAGACAACCTAGCTTCAATCCCTGGCACCCATAAATGGTTTGTTCCCTAACGCCCACGGGGAATGATCCCTGAGCACAAAACCAGGAATAAGCCCTGAACACCTCCAGGTGTGACCCGAATCAAAAATAACAAAAACCAAAAGTAAGACCCAAATCTTTGGTGTCCAACTTCATCTGATGGTTAACAAATTGAAGTAAATTCTAAAACTTAATAAATGCAAGTTTGATAGAGCAAAGTGAGAGCTATGCCAACTATCACTGAAAATTCAAAACTCAACTTTCTCCTATCTTTGAATAGTTGATATCACCTTAAATTTCAAAAATTTAGCGGAACTTAGTCTCAATAGAATCTGAATAAATTTCTCTCCAAAATGTAATTCAGTACCAGAAATTAATCCAATCCCAGAGACAACCCATAGCTAAACTTAAGATGTCACACAAGGGGCAGCGCTCAATGGGCTGGAGCACATGCTTTGCACGTGGAGGTAGGAATGTGCCGCGTGCCAGGAATGAACACTGAGCTGGCAACAGTCTCCAAGCATGGCCAGGTACAACCAAAAAATAATTTTAAATAGGAATAAAATATTTAAAAATAATTGTCACACAATGGTACTTTCCTCTTTTAAGTATTCAACAAAGAGGCTCGAGGAATAGTACAGCAGGTCGGGTGCTTGCCTTGCAGAGATGACCAGGGTCAGATCTCCGGAATCCCAGAGAGCACCACCGGGAGTAATCCCTGAGCACAGAGCTAGGAGTAAACCCTGAGCACCGCCGGTGTAGCTTCCCCCCCAATAGAATATATATTCCACCAAAAAAATTGTTTTAATCAATATGCTTCTTTGGTAATCTGTTAGCTGAATTTCAACAGTTTTAAGCACAATCTTTACCTGAGATAATAGTGCTTAGACACAAGAAAACTGAAAGTACAGAATACCGAAATATTTTTGGAGACCTCATTCCTATAAGAATTACCCATCTTCAGATTATGAGGACTCTAGATTTCTGGTTTCACAAACCTGGAAGATAAAAGCATTTCCTATATGCTCCTGGTCTTGGAAGAAAAGACCGCTTTCATTCTTGCCTTTTCACTTGGCGATACTAGGCCATTTCCTGCTTCCACAGGTGTATTGTTTTATTCATTTTAAGCAACTGAAAACTGAACTCAACTTTTATGAAATGCAAACCATTAAAATGAAGGCCTCTCCAAAATGGCTGAAGAGAAAGACCTTCAAAAACAAGCTCTTTCAATGACCAGGAGAGCAGCGAGTGACTCTCCTCCCTAAATTAAGCAGAAAGGTGAAGGAGAAAGCCTACACTACTTTAAGTTACTAATTGTTTTCTGAACGGTCATTGTTTAGGCCTTAAATGTATCCACTTGGCAATGCCTTCTTTCAGGTTTAGATTTAGGAAACTTTACGCTTTCTGAACCCCCTCAAAAAAAAAATCGCTCTTAGGCACCATCATTGTAAAACAAACAAACACACTCTGCTTCTCTGAGCCCATCTCTCCACTCTGAACGTTAATCATCACTGAAATAGATACCCCGGCCCCCAGCCTCAAAGAGCGGCAAGCCTACAAGATAGTGACTGAGGAATGAGTGTACACGTCAGGGCAAACACCTCAGTTTTACTTCTGAAACACCGGTGGTTAATTCCAGGCATATCTCACACACAAATGAAAGCCAGCACCAGGTATTGCTCAAGACGTATTTAACTTTTCAGTATTAAAATTTGCCGATTGCACCTTCCACCTGTCCTATTTCTAAACTTCTTGCATTTAACTTATATTATAAGCCAAAAGTCAAATTTCACTGTTTTGTCCTCAAATGAATCAGGTTTTCCTTCTATGCTTTAGGGAAAACTTAGAGCTGTTCTGTGAAGCATTTCCTTTATTTTTATATTAAAGGTATTTATATTCCCCAGGTTTCATAAAAGCTTCAGACAAAACTGATTTTAAAGCAGATGACTGACTCAAATTCTCTCTTTTTTTTTAAAGAAAAAAAAATTACTACTTGGCTAACAGAACTAAAGGGAAGCGAATTATTTGTTTGTGGTCTTAAAGGGACCAAAATGCCTTCAAGCACAAGTATAAGACCATTAACAAATCACAAGGAACCAAAGCAGTTCATCTTACTCAACAAGCTATGATCAGTTAGGAACAGCCAAGCTGAATGAAACGTGCCCTGGGCCGGAAGGTCAGTAAACCTTAGCAGTTTGTGTTTCTAAGAATCAAGAGGCTCTTTAGCAGGGAGGGTAGAGCCTAAGCCCACCCGTTCTTCTGTCCTGTTTCTGAAAACATTCAGGGCAAGTGAGAGAAACTGTGTGTGTGTGTGTGTGTGTGAGAGAGAGAGAGAGAGAGAGAGAGGAGGAGAGAGAGAGAACACAATCTTTCTCTAAGTAAATTTCTTGACTCACACTATTTTGATTCATCTTAAAAGGGGATTTGAGCTAGAGAGTACAGATCCGACTTGGCTCAATCCCTGGAACCTGTATGACCACCCTCCCCCCTCCCCAACACCATCAGGAATGATCCCTGAGCAATGCCAGTTGTGACCCGAAAACAAACAAATTAAACTTAAGTCCTGTGATGTTACATGGCTTCTGGCAAAATTAAATTTTATATTACACTTACGAAACCTGTCCCAATGCCCAGTACGCACTTATTTAGCCTAAAGCTAACTACCCAAGCAGCCATACTCCTCAGCACTATTTGCCGGCTCTCTAACACCCTCAGATGGCTGGGGTGCAACTACCTCCCTTCCAGAAATAACAGCATCTTTTACTGGCTTACCACGTCTCTGCAACTGCCCAGAAACCAACTGAAGTGGTAAACACTCTGACCACCTGTTACAATACATACAACATCTCCCTTCACTCAGGAAACAGTGACCTGCTCTTTATCAAATGATGACGTAAAACAACTTTCCTAGTTCAGCAGTACCAGCCTAGGACATAAATAAGAAACCAAGGTGCAGAGTGAGCGTACAGCGCGGAGGGCGTTTGCCTTGCACATGGCCCACCCGAGTTCGATCCCCAGAATCCCATATGGACATCCAAGCACCGCCACAGGTAATTCCGGAGTTACAGCAGAGCCAGGGGTAACCCCTGAGCATTGCCAGGTGTGACCAAAAAAGCCAAAAAAAAAAAAAAAAAAACCCTAAACATGCATAGCTAATAGATACCAATGACGTATCACTTGTCCTTCCTAAAGGTTTTGGTTTTGGAGCTATACTTGACAGTGCTCAGAAAATACTCCTGACAGGGACCACATGCAGTACCAGGGATCAAACTAGGGCCAGCCACCTACAAGGCAAGCACTTTACCTGTTGTACTAGCTCTATGGCCCTTCAACAACCTCTGGATTTTTTTTTTTTTTTTTTTTGCTTTTTGGGTCACTCCCGGCAACGCTCAGGGGATACTCCTGGCTCTGCACTCAGGAATCACTCCCGGCGGCACTCGGGGGACCATATGGGATGCCTGGGATCGAACCCAGGCCGGCATGAGCCGGCGTGCAAGGCAAAAGCCCTACCCACTGGGCTATCGCTCCGGCCCCAACAACCTCTGGATTTTCACTGATGTTATTACTCAACATATATTCATTCTCACTGTTTCTAATTTAGAACATATGAAAAGGAAAAAAAAATCAGTTCTTGGGGTGGAATCTATACCTAATATAGTGCTCAATGGATACTCCCAATGCAGAGCTTAGGGGTTGCTCCTTGCAGTGCTCAGGGATCCTTTCTGACAGTCCTCTGAGCCATTTTTCTCTCCTGTAATCAATTGTTTATATCAATTCATTTAATCTCAATGAAGAGAAAAAGCCTGAATTTGCCTTGACTAGAGTTCAAGTTATTTCAAGCAACTTCCCTTAGTTAAGTTCTGCGTTCTTTGAAAAAGTTCTTATTTTTTAAAAAATGAACATAACAAACCCAAATATTCAAAAACCTCAATAAAAACCTAAAACACAACATAGCCAAGAATACTTAGAAACAAATGAAGCAGTGTTTCATTTAATAGCAAAAGCCTCTGAAACTTCTGAAAAAGACACAGAAAACTTTTTTAAAGAGACATGACAGGGGCTGGAGCGATAGCTCAGCGGGTAGGGTGCTTGCCTTGCATGCAGCCGGCCTCTGCCGCCTGGGTTCGATCCCCGGCATCTCATATGGTCCCCGAGCACCGCCAGGAGTAATTCCTGAGTGCGGAGCCAGGAGTAGCCCCTGAGCATTGCCGGGTGTGACCCAAAAAGGCAAAAAAACAAAGAGACATGACAGAACCCCAACAAATATAATTTAACCCCAATGGAAATTACACTCTAACAAAAATAAATTACATATTCTAACATTTAATGGACAAATATCACTTCACTTGATCACTTGCTCACTAGAATCCCATTATTCATTGATTTGCTAGAGCGGGCGCCAGTAACATTTCCATTGGACCCTATCACGTGCCAATGTAGCCCAATGGCATCTGGTTTAATTCAGGAATATGAAGAGCCTCAAACCGGTCCAACATACACATGCTCACATCACTTAAAGGTTTTTAGTCAAGGATAGGCTACATGTACCACGGTGGCCCCACTGGTGTACCAGACCTCGGTGTATAGTAGGATACACCTCACTCTATCACATCCACACAACGATGAAATTCCTGGGTCAGCAAGATAGCTCGACAGGCTGAGCACAAGCTTTGCAAGCAGGACCCTGGTTTTGATCCCTGGCATCCCACGGTCTCCCCATGCACAGCCTGGGGTGACCCCAAGCACAGAGCCAGGAGTAGCCCCGAGCACCACTGATGTGGCCTCAAAACAAAAAAGGATGAAAACGCCAAACAGTGCACCAGCATCCTCATCAGCATCCTTAAGCGACCCAGGAATGTATACACGATATATACATACACATGCACATACACACATGCACATTACGATGTTACATATATGAACTTCATATTTGGCAAAGTAAACTTTCTAAAATAAGGGGAAAGAGAACCACTCAATAGAAAGCACAGCGATGACTTGATATCCTTTTAGGAAAACGGAGTTTGCTCCATGCATTCCTCTTTGAGACTGGCAGCTGTGCTGTCTGCAATCCCCTGACACCACACGTGACTCCTAGCTACACAAGCCAGGTGTGTAAACAACGCAAAAAGGCGCAACCCCCAGTCAACAATGGAACTAAAAAGATGTGAGCATCACAGCCAGAAAATTCAAACATCCCATTAAGCGACTTCCAGCAACCACCGTAACCATAACCTGTGTGCCTAGGCCAGCACGTGTGGAGCACTGCAACGGAAAGAAACAGAAACCCTAGAGAGCATGGTCAAGCGCGCACCACGGCCTTTATGGAAACCCCAGGGAGCACCAACAGCTAAAACTGTGTGACCCCAGTCACTGCAACAATTACAATGAAGGGAAAGGAAGGAGATGGGGGGGGGAGGGGGAGAAAATGACTTTGAGGGGCTGAGCAATAGTACAGCAGGCAGAATGTTCGCCTTGCGCACGGCCGATGCAAGTTCGATCCAGCACCCCATATGGTCTCCTGAGCACCACCAGGAGTAATTCCTGAGTGCAGAACCAGAAGTGATCATTGCTAGGTGTGACCCAAAAAGAAAAAAAGGGAGAAAAATGATTTTGATGTGAGGGGTACACCTAGCAGTGCTCTGGGCTTATTCCTATCTTGCTGCTCAGGAATTACTCCTGGGAGTAACAGAAGTCAAGCCAGGGTTAGCGGCATACAAGGCAAGCACCTTAACCCCTACACTAACTCCGCAACCTATAAACATTACTTTAAAAAAAATCAAATTATTCCAGAATACCAGAGATTTATCAATTTCTCAGCTTTAGTGGTAGAAAAGGAAAATCACAAATGACAAAATCTACTATCACTTGATCACCTGACATCCCATTATTCGTCGATTTGCTCAAATGGGCGAAATCTACTATAAGCATAAACATCTATAGACTAAAACATAAAGTAAAAAGACCTGATGAGAAAAGCTTTTACATCAAAGACGCATTCGATTACAGCCTAGTATCACAAGGAGTATGAATTTATGAATCAAGACTCCAGTTGTTATACATGGGCAAAAACTAGGAACAGCCAACCTCACAAGTGAAATGATGACGTGGAAAATGTGTACCCGGTCAGTGATAAAAGCAAAATAAAAATCTGCACCCACCAGAAAAATATTTTTAAGTCTATGGACCTTGCCATTCTTTCCTAGTGCATTACAACTTACAGCATGTATTATGTCATTAATCTTTGATCCAATAATGCCAATATATCCTAAGAAACTAATTCAAAACAACACAATGTGTATCAAAATGGCACACTTAAACGGTGCGCCCTATCTCAATAAAGTTACTATAAAAATGCATCATTTGGGGCCGGAGCGATAGCCCAGCGGGTAGGGTGTTTGCCTTGCACGCGGCCGGCCTTTGCCGCCCGGGTTCAATCCCGGCATCACATATGGTTCCCGAGCACCGCCAGGAGTAATTCCTGAGTGCAGAGCCAGGAGTAACCCCTGAGCGTTGTAGGCTGTGACCCAAAAAAAGCAAAAAAAAAAAAAAAAAAATGCATCATTCATTTCATTACTGTTTCTCAGTCTTCTTCCTGCCGAGGCCCGCTTCAAACCTGTTTCCTTCCTGTGCCTCCTGTCCTAGCGGTTATCCACCGGACAGCAGAGCGGAATACTCTGCAGGCCCAAGGGAGGCCATGCGCTCCCCCTGAGAAACACTCAACTGAAACGGAAAAGAAATGAACGCACGAAACTTACAACCTCCTTATAATCTAATTAATAAATACCATGTGCCTATTCTGTTCAGATGAGAAAAGCAGCAATTAACAAGGGAAAGAAGTGTTAACTGTCATTTTAAAAGTTGAAATAGTGATTTAAAGATGGTAGAACTCGAGGGGTGTTTTTTGTTTGTTTAAAAAAAAACTTCAATGTTTTATACCACCCTCCACCCCAGCGCCTTTCTTAAACGCAACCGGGTTGGAGCTGGGCACACGGGAAAGCTTTCTTTGCTTTGCCCTTTCCCCAGGTTTGGCTTTTCCTTCCCTACTTAACAGGCCTTGAGGCCGTTTTCTCCTCGCAATGTTCCCACCCCTACCAAAAACGTGCCAGATGGCACTACTCTGCCTGCCCATGCCGCTGAGATCCGGTGCCCAAAGCAGGCGCCCGTGCCCTTTCCTTGTGGGCCAGGACCGCCTCCGGGCCCACCCTGGGGCTGAGGCTTTTCCATTTTACCTGGGCCCTCAGACACCTCTATAAGACCGAGGCGAGATAAAGTCAGGTCCGGGCGGACCCCAACCTGGCTCTAGGTGTCAGAAACGCCGAGGCGCCCCCCGCCCCGGGGCAGAGGAGCCACGCAGGGCAAGTGGTCGGTGGCGAGTGAGGGGCCGCCCTGCGGGGATCGTGCGGAACGGAGGGGGCTCGGGACCGGCTTCGTGTATTGGGGGGCAGAGGACACCCTGCAAAGGCGCTGGCACCCCAGGGTGCTGGGGCGGGCGCCCCCGGCCCCATCCCAGCAGGCCACGCGCCCCGCCCTTCCCCGGGAGCGGGCCGGCCGGGGCGGGGAGCGGGCGCTTACAGGTCGGTGCCGAGCGGCGAGAAGCCGGAGTTGAGCGAGGCCCGCGCTATCCGGCGCCACAGCAGGTCGCAGCTGGTGAAGCGCCGCAGCCAGCGGCACACCTGCGCCAGGCGGCCGAGGGCCCGTATGTCCAGGTAGGAGCAGATGAGCAGCAGCAGCTCCTCGGGCAGGCGCCAGAGCGCGGGCCTCCCGAGCCCCCGCCTCCTCCGCCGGCGCCGCCATGGCCGCCCCGGTCCCTGCGCAGCGGCCCCGAGCCTGACCCCCTCGGCCCTGGCCCTCTCCCCGGCCTGCCGCCCTCCCGCCGTCCAGGCCTGACCCTCCAGTCCTCCTTCTTCCCTTCATCTCTTCCTTGCGCCCCTGTGCTGCCCCTCCTCGTCCCCGAGAGCCTCCTGGCCCCTTCCAGGCTGCCGCCGGCCTCCCCTCGCTGCTCCCGGCAGGCCGCGGCGGCCGCCTCAGCCCCCGAGCCCCCCGGCGGCCCCCGGCCCCGGCTTCCCTTCCGCCCCGCTTCCTCTTCCGCCCGGCCCCGCTCCTGCTTTCCCCTTCCCCTTCCTCCGCTTGCCCCTCGCCACGCTCCCCTCCTGCTCTCTCCGCGCCGCCCCGCTCTCGCCCTCGGCCGCTTCGCCGTTCGCGGCGGGCCCCGAGCGGCTCGGGCTGCCCATGAGCGGCCGCCGGGCCGGCCCGACGCGGAACCGAGGCCGAGCCGCCCCCGCCGCGCCGGGAGGAGGCAACACCGTGTCGGACCGGGTCACATGGGGCGGTGCGGGCCGAGGGAGGGGCCCGCCCTCACACCCGCGGCCGGGAGCCGCTCCGGGGTGCGGGGCCGAGGCGGGGCGCGGGCCCTCCCCCAGGCGCTGCGGCCCAGCTCCGGGGAAGCACATGCGGCGCGCGAGGCCGAGGACCTGGGCCGAGGGCCGCCTGAGGAGCTAAAAGCCTTCGAAAAGCTGATCGTGGAGAGCCCCAGCCTTCAAGAAGCGCCCCTTGGGGTGGCCTCGCTTGGCCTCGCCGGGCCCGGGAGCCCCTCTTCCCCCGGGCACAGGCCAGGACCCCACGGGAAAGGAAGATCCGGATGTTGGCCCAGTCCTTAGCCCCGCACGCAAGCCGGTGGGCACCCGGTGGTGGCAGTGACCTTGTATTTTGGACATTTGAGGCGGTCCAGGGCCTGAAACCAATCAGGACGTGGCAGAAACAGACCTTCTTGTTGGTCATCACCCAAGTGCGAGAGACCACCGGGAGCCTTTCCCTGCACCACCCTTCCTTCCATTCACGCCGGTGAGGGTGAAGACGAAGCCAGGTTTAGCCACAGTGTCCAGCCCATAGCCCCTGGCGCACATGGCTTCCGAGACAGCATTTGAAGTGTGCCCGGTCCAGGTGAAAAGCTATAACTGTGACGTACACACAGGTCTTAAAGACTGACACAAGAAAAAAGACCGTGAATGATCTCCGTGATGTTCCATTCATTACAAGTTGAGGTTGAAAAAAAATTAAAAAAAAAAAATTAAAAAAAAAACAAGTTGAGGTTGATTCTGGGCCGCAGCAGTAGTAGAGCGGGTAGGTACTTGCTTGTCTTACACATGGCTACCACGTGTTTCTATGCTTGGTGTCACGGACGGTCCCTCAAATCCCGCCAGGAGTGATTCCTGAGCACAGCTGGGTGTTACCCCATCAGATTTCTGATGCATTTGGTTAAATAAAGTAAACTTTAGTGTATATCACTGTATCACTGTCTTCCCGTTCTTCATCGATTTGCTCAAGTGGGCACCAGTAACATCTCCATATGTCCTGTCACTAGCAAGTGTAACCCAAGGGCATCTGCTTGCTCCAGGGACAGGAGGAGCCTCAAACCATTCTTTAGGTAATGGAATTGAGGTCCATAATTGTTACTAGTTTTTGGCATAACAAATAAAACACAGGGAACTTGCCAGCCTCTGCCGTGTAGGTGGTATATTCTCAGTAGAAGGCTCTCATCTCGAGCATTTACTGATGAAACTTAGTGTGAAATAGTACTACACAATATTTCATTCCATGAGACCCACATCCTTGGCATGCATGATTTTTCAGTTGGATAGCACTGGGAAGGATATAAGATTTATGGAGAAGATGTTTCTCCCTTTCTTTTGTATCTCAAGGATTTTAGGGTTTTATTTTGTATTTTCATCTTAAGACCCATGTTTATGGAGCAAGAATAAGTCAACTGGAAATGATTCAACATTTTCCATAGCCAAGAAGAGACCTAGAGAAGTAACTGCACTGTGTTAAGATGCTGCGGAAGCCTCAGGTAACAAGGTCAGACCGAATCTGGCTTTGCCCTAGAATTACTTTTTGATCTTAGCAAAACAACAACAAAAAAAGCACCTATCTTGGCCTTTTAGAGTTCTCTGTCTGTAGTGGAGATAATGCCCCTGACTTACTTTCGAGGGATAAATGCGATGATCCCTGTAAAATGCTTTGAACTCCTCTAAGAAAATTCTCAATAATAGTTACAGGTCAAATCCTGTTACAAAAAAAAAGAGGATGGGCATTCTTTGTGTAGAACAAGATTTCCAAACTCCAGCCAGTGATTTACTTAATAAAAGTGAGATTTGATATGACACTGTAGTCCAACTGAACATGTCTTAGAAATCATTATGAAGAAATTAGCTTCTTCACGCGATCATACTGTTAAAAAGTTATGAGTTAAGTTTGCTGCAAATTGAGGCAATGACAAAATCAATTTTTTGTGATTTTTTAATTTTTTTTTTCCTTTGGGGGCTGGAGCGATGGTCCAGCAGGTAGGCGTTGCCTTGCACACGGCCAGCCTGCGCCGGCCCAGGTTCGATCCCGGCATCCCATATGGTTCCCTGAGCTCCGCCAGGAGTAATTCCTGAGTGCAGAGCCAGGAGAAACCCCTAATTGCCAGGTGTGACCCATAAAAAAAAAAAATCTTTTTGGGGGCTTAAGTGCACAAATAATGATTTCTCACGGACATTATTCTGATATCACACCCATCGTCGGAATACCCATTTGCCTCTCACTTTCCCTCTCTCCAACCCCCCAACTTAATTGTGTTAGTTTCCCTCATGTTGTCAATTTTACAGTTACTGATTTTGCTATACTTGTGTATTGTGAGCCACTTGAGTGGGAATAAAGGCAATGATTAATCAGCATGTATACCTACATTTTTATTTGTATTAGGCACATTTGTAATTTTGGGGATCCGTACCCAGCAATGTTCACAGGTTACTCCTAGAGGTGTTTGGGGACCATAGGGGTGCTGGGGATCAAACCCAGCTCAGTCACACGCAAAGGTAAACGCCCTACCCACTGGACTATCTAGCCTGAACACATTTATAATTTCTTTTTTTTTTTGCTTTTTGGGTCACACCCGGCAATGCTCAGAGGTTTCTCCTAGCTCTGCACTAAGGAATCACTCCTGGCGGTGCTCGGGGACCATATGGGATGCCGGGATGCAAGGCAAACGCCCTACCCACTGGGCTATCGGCTATCGCTCCAGCCCACATTTATAATTTCTTACTCTGACTATCCTAAACTATTCTTTTAATGTCAAGAAAAGCTCAGTGTTTTATCCACATTGTGCATCAATTTCAGTCCAAGAATTAAAGATATGGAAAATGTTCACATTAACCCAGAATAAATCAAGATTCAAATCCACAATCCTATAACTAACTTAGTTTTTTACTCCATGTTGCCTCTATTGACAGAAAAATCATTTTAAAATCATTTAAAAATATATCACACTTTCACACCAAATTGAAGAACAATGGACTACTAATGCTAGAATTTATAATTGATTGGGAGGGGCACACCAGAAGGGGCTCAAAGTGATTCTGTGTAACCCCAGGGACCCTTATACCTTGCACTATCGCTCCAGGCCCCTTAGTTTACTTCCTATAAAATAGCAAAAATATTTGCTATGCAGACAGGCAAAGCTCTATATATTCTATCTGTTTCCCTTGTAGCTTTACCTGGTGATGATGCAGATCCCTGAATACCTGAGCATTTGCAGACAAACAGCTCCCCTCCCCACCCCCCCCAAATAAAAAGGGCTAGTTTAGTCTTAGCTCAGAGACACAGCTAGAATTTTTCACCACTCTTCTCACCTCATAACAAAATCCATTTTGGTGTTTAAATCAGACTCGAACAAAACCTACATCATCAAAAAGAACACTTTTAAAATTCTTCTTGGGGGCAGAGTGATAGTATAGTGGGCAGGGCTCTTGCCTTGCATGCAGCCACTGTAAGTTTGATATCCAACACCACCTGTGGTCCCCCAGCACCATCCAGGACTGATCCCAGAGTGCAGACCCAGGAGTAAGTCCTGAGCGTTGTGAGGTATGGCCTAAAGACAAATGAAAATTCTTTTTAGGGAACTGGGTATTTTTTACAAGCTCAAGTGTCTGAAAATACAGGTTTATAATATAAGTAAATGTGATCTTTGTCACTTGTATCACTTGTCTTCCCGTTGATCATCAATTTGCTCGAGCACATGCTGTCACATGCTAGATAGCCCAAGGGCATCTGCCTGCTCCAGGAACATAAAGCCTCAAACCATTCCATCAGGTCATGGGAATGAGGTCTATAATTGTTACTGGTATTTGGCCCTATCAAATACGACATGGGTAGCTTGCCAGGCTCTGCCGTGTGGTTGGGGATACTCTTGTAGTCAACTCGAAATCTTGAGTATTGATGAGCCGCGAACTGCTTTGCGGTCATGGTGTGGGGGGTACACTGATCCAGAGACTCTCCATACAGGGGCAGAGCTGCTACCGTCTCTCCCTGTACCCAACTGATCACGAGGCACCGGGAAGGAAGGTGGGTTCTAGCCCTGACCCACCACCGCAGCAGAGCCTCGCAAGAAGCCACAGGAACCCCCCATACCATGAGATCCGCCATTTTCCACATCCGAACTCCCTCTCTTCAGAGCTCTCTTCAGAGCTCCACCCAGCAGAAGAGCTGATCACAGCCCGGCTCGTCAGTGACCCACCCTGCAGCAGTCTTTTCAAGCCCAGCCCAGGTATGCTGATCCAGAGACTCACATATACGGGACAGAGCTGCTATCTGCTCTCCCCATGCCCAGGCACCCGGGAGGGATGGCGGGTTCTAGCCCTGACCCGCCACCCCAGCAGAGCCTCACAAAAAGCCAGAGGAATGTGATCTTTATAGGAATTTGAATCGCATTTTATTACCACAGGACCAAAGCAGTAGTACGGGGTGGGGGGTGGGTAAGGTACTTGCTTTGCATGTGACTGATCTGGTTTACCCCCAGCACCTATATAGTCCCCTGAACACCCATAGGTATGCCTCAACACAACCATTCCCCAAAAAGAAAATATATTAATATCAGGAGGAAAAGGGGCCGGAGCGATAGCCCAGCGGGTAGGGCGTTTGCCTTGCACACGGCCGGCCCATGCCGGCCTGGGTTCGATACCCGGCATCCCATATGGTTCCCCGAGCACCGCCAGGAGTAATTCCTGAGTACAGAGCCAGGAGTAACCCCTGAGCATTGCGGGTGTGACCCAAAAAAAAAAAAAAAAAAAAGCAATATCAGGAGGGAAAAAAAACAGTACAGTGGCCTTTAGTAATCTTTTAGGGAAAAAATCTGAATCCAGGAACCAACAAAATATGGTAGGGCAGGGGTGTTTTTGAAAAGTTTTTAAATTTGACTTTTTTATTTGCATATTAATAAACTTAAAACACTGGACTATTTTAAACTTACAATGTCAAAAGCATGGACTTTTTATATAATAAAACTTAAGACTATCTTAGTGTGTTTTATGTGTATGGGTATGATGCCAGGGATCAAAACACATCACCTAATATACTGGAAACACAAACTACCTCGAAACTACATCCCAGCCCCAAAAATACAAGTTTACTTTTTAAAGAGGATTTTAAAATAAATACAGATATATATTCTTTGTGTGAGTCTATGTGTATGGAATACACAATGTATATGTGTGTAAATCATAGTGTTGATTATTGCTGTTATATATAGTATCCATATTTAGAATCAAGAAAAAAACCAGAATTGTATTCTGTCAGTTATAGATGACAGACGTAAGTGACAGTCTCACATAGGAGCCTGTTGCCATATCCAGTATTCACACCCAAATGCCCATTCGTTAGACCCTTAACTTTTGATAGACAAATTTAATGAGAATTATTCTTCAGTGAGATTATATTGACAATTTGCAACAGTCTCTGTTGACTTGGATGCTCACCATATCTCTCTAATCTCATGTATTTGTTGAGCACTTACTGAATGTCAGATATTAAGAGTTTTCCATATACTGTCTCACACCTAATGACCACCACAGAAAAAAGATACCACTAACATGTCTTTCACAGATGCAATTAAAGCCGATGGTTACATGACTTCTAAGTAACAGCTAGGTATCAGATCTAGATGATGTAACCCAAACCTTGTTTCCTGATCCTTATGCCTCCAACACACATGGCAGAAAATGGAATAAGGCACTGAATTTAGGGACCTCTGAGATCCCCTACAACTAACAAAGACACACTGAACAATACACTTTTCTGCTAACCACCTAGTAGTTCTGGTATTTAAATCAAAGCTGCCAAAGAGCTTCTGTTTTTGTCTCAATTACTTTTTGGGAGAGGGGACCCCAGTTGTACCAGTGGCCACCAGGGCTATACCTGCAGTCAGGAGGTCATGGGGTGCAGGAATCAAATCTGGGGCCCTCTGAATGCCAGCTACAGACTGAGGAGGAGGAGGAGGAGACACTGAAGGGGAGCATGCCCAGGTCCTCACAATGCGTGGGGCATATTCTACCTCTTTTTTTTTTTTTTTTTTTTTTGGGTCACACCCGGCAATGCTCAGGGGTTACTCCTGGCTCTGCACTCAGGAATTACTCCTGGTGGTACTCGGAGGACCATATGGGATGCCGGGGATCAAACCCGGGCCGGCATGGGCCGGCGGCAAGGCAAACGTCCTACCCGCTGGACTATTGCTCTGGCCCCAGATTCTACCTCTTGAATGATTCCTGGCCCCTTAAAAATAGTTTAGGGCTGGAGTCATAGTACAGTACACAGGACTCTTTCCTTGGCTTTCGCACAGCTGACCAGGGTTTGATCCCTGGCACCACATGTGGTCCCCCACAAGTGATGCATGAGTGCAGAGCAAGGAGTACGCCCTGAGCAAGGCCTGGTGTCGCCCCAAAACAAAACAAAAAATTTTAAAGCGAGTGAGGATTTAATTTGGCTCTTAAAATGTCATTTGATGGTCCAGAGCGATAGCACACAGGTAGGGCGTTTGTCTTGAATGCACTTGACCCTGATTTGGTCCCCAGCATCCCATATGGTCCCCGAGCACCGCCAGGAGTAATTCCTGAATTCAGAGCCAGGAGTGACCCCTGAGCATTGCTAAGTGTGACCCAAAAAAGCAAGATAGATAGAGTCAGTGTGGGATAGATAGATAGATAGATAGATAGATAGATAGATAGATAGATAGATAGATAGATAGACAGACAGACAGACAGACAGACAGACAGACAGACAGACAGAGATATAATTTGATTCCTTCAGTTTCATAATTTTCCACTAAATTTAAATACTGGAATGGGGGAGGGGACTCCTCCCTATTCTAGTGAGTCCCTCCTGGTAATGCTGCAGAGACCAGGCGCTAGGGATTGAACCCAGGCCTCATATATTCAACACATATACTCCAGGTCAGCAAGGAGTAAGGTCAGGTCAGATAATTGCTTTTTTTCAGTAAAAAATTCTTAAAATGTAGGGAATGGAGGGCTAGCACATTGCGTAGGGCACTTGCCTTGCACACAGCCAACCCAGCTTTGATCACTAGTCCTCCAAGCACTGCCAGGAGTGCCCCTGAGCAGAGCCAGGAATAAATCCTGAATATTGTTGGGTGTGACCTCCAAAACTAAAATACAAACAATAATTTATTTTCAAAGAAAACAGTATGGATGCTTAAAAAACAAAAAGTACAATATGGAAAAGAGTAGAGCAGTGCTAAGGAACTCCGACAATGGAGAAAACCAACAAATACTTATAGGTGATCAAGGTTAATATCAGTACTGAAATACTGATAAGTGATGTTAATAATAGGTATACTTGATATAACGTGATAAAAAATGGTACATTACCTCTTTGGTCTTCCTCCCCAAATCTATATTCCAAATCTATAATGGAAAAAATAGTAGATATTGAGGGACAGTCTACAAACAATCTACAAACAATCTGACTAGTACTCCTCATAAATGGCAAGATCAGTATGGAAAGTCTGGGGCCAGGAAGATGACTCAAAGAACTAACTAATCTGCATAGTCAGTATATAGGAACACAAGGTTCAATTCTTGGTATCTTGTGGGCTCCTGAGTACTTCTAGGTATGACCAAAATGAAACAAATGGGGGGGAAAGTATGATCATTTATCATAGACCAGAAGAGTCCAAGGAAATATGACTATAGTATCCTGTAACAGAAAGATGAACAAAAGATAAAATCTAAGGAAATATAATTGGTCCATTTATCATAACAATCATAACAAGGCAGGCCCCCATGGAGTAGGAGAGGGTGGTCTGGCTTTTGTGAGCTCTGCTGGGGTGGCGGGCCAGGCTAGAACCCGCCATGCCCTCCCAGGCGCCTCATGAGCAGCTGGGCACAGGGGAGCAAGTAGCAGCTCTGCCCCATGTCTGAGAGTCTCTGGTACTTTTACCTCTCAGACAGACATGGGGCAGAGCTGCTACTTGCTCCCTGTGCCCAGTTGCTCATGAGGCACCTGGGAGGCATGGCGGTTCTAGCCCTGGCCCGCCACCCCAGCAGAGCCCTCACAATAAGCCAGACCACCCTCTCCTACTCCATGGGGCCCGCCATTTTCCACATACGGACTTCCCTCTCATCACAACTCCACCCAGCAGACTATTACAGCCCGGCTCTCGCTGCCGCTAGCGGCCGCGCGGGTTCATCAATAAATGCTTTATTTAGAGGTGACTTCAACAGTATGCCACCTGCACGGCAAGCCTGGCAAGCTGCTTGTGTAGTATTTGATATGCCAAGTACCAGTAACATTTATATTAGGTCATTCCCGTGACCTAATATAATGGTTGAGACTCTTTATGTTCCTGGAGCAAGTGGATGCCTTTGGGTTCTACTAGCATGAGACAGGACATATGGAGATATTACTGGTGCCCGCTCTAGCAAATAGATGATTAATGGGAAGATAGTGATAGTGATAGTGATCATAACAAATGTACCCTGCAGTATAAATTGATAATGGGAGTATGTGGAAACTCAATATTGACTTAATGAATTTTCTCTAAACCTAAATATCTTCTAAAAGTAGGATTTTCATAAATTATATCTGGCCCACGGAGCGATAGCCCAGCGGGTAAGGCATTTGCCTTGCACGCAGCTGGTCTCTGCCAACCTGGGTTCGATCCCGGCATCCCATATGGTCCCCGAGAGCACCGCCAGGAGTAATTCCTGAGTGCAGAGCCAGGAGTAGCCCCTGAGCATTGCCGGGTGTGACCCAAAAAGGCAAAAAAAAATTATATCTAGATAGCACAGTGGGTAGAGCATTTGCCTTGCACACAGCTGACCCGGGTTTGATCCCCAGCATCCTATATGGTCCCCGAGCACTGCCAGGAGTAATTCCTGAGTGCAGAACCAGGAGCAACCCCTGAGTATTGCTAAGTGTGACCCAAAAAGCAAAACAAAAAAAAATTCTATTTGGGCCTTAGGGGGAGATGTAGTTCAGTGTTATAGAACCTGTCTCATGTACAAAACCGTATTTTTTAGTTCTTTTATTTATATTTTATTATACCATTGTGAGATATACAATTACAAAGAAGTTCATGATTTGGTTTTGGTCTTACACTGTTCCAGCACCCATTTCTCCACCAGTGCCCATTTCCCACCACCATGTCCCCAATTCCCTCCCCCTTCCCCTAGTTTGCCTCTATGGCAGGTTATTTATCTCTTCTCTCTCTCTCTCTCTCTCTCTCTCTCTCTCTCTCCTTCTCTTACACACTGTGGACTATAATACATACATTTAGAGGCTATTATGTGTATCTTTTTGCCTGTATTCAATGCTCAGTTCTGGGTGGTATTAATCACTTTTGACAGTTATTAGCACACTGTTCCCTTCTCCATCTTACCTAACCTCTGACTCCCACATGTTTGTGTTAGATACACCTTTGACAAGACCTCCTGATCCATGTTTTGCCTGACTTTGGATATTGAAAACCCTATGTTTGATACCCAGCACATGCACACGTACCCACTTTTTACACACGTGTGTGTGCGCACACACACATATAAATCAAACTTTGGGGGCCCAGAAAAATAGTACAGTGGGTAGAGCATTTACTTTGTATACAGTTGATGCAAGGTCAATGCAGGTGTGAACACTGGCATCCCCTGTGAACCACCAGGAGTAATTCAGAGTGCAGAGCCAGAATAACCCTGAGCATCATCGGGTGTGGCCCAAAACCAGAAACAATCAGAAAAAAAGTCATACCCACTAACCACCTTCAGCATTATGTAAGCTCATTTGCCAACCTTGCTCCAAAGACTCAAAAATAAATCTTGAAAGGTGCAAAATATTTTCAGACACCCGTTCATGGCTGAGACATCCAGAACATTCCAGAGCAGGGCAGGTCAGTGTCTACCCAAAGTCCTGGCCTTTCCATGCTCCAAAATCACCACCAAGCCTCTGGTCAGACCCCCATTATCTCAGGACCAAGCCTCATGGAGAAATTAACCTGCCAAGAATTCAGGTTTGTGGGTCTTTGTGACTGAAGTCTCTAGGCTTTCTCAAAGTCAAGATGGGCTACCTCCCCCACCCTCCCTGTACTTCCAGAAGCCACAGCAGTCACGTCCACCTCCCAAAAACAGCTGCCCAGTTAAAAGCTTAACTCCAGCTGTTCCACCCAGTTAAAAATTCGGTACTTTTTGGAGCAGTCTCAAACGCAATCTCCATCTCCAAACTCTGCAACACTAATAATCCAACAGTAGCACACAAGATTGGATGGGATGTCATTTAGAAGGCAACCAATCTTGACTAAACAAAACGTTAACAGAAAGGGGCTTAACTTGTAATATTTTAATAATCTCTCATACAAGGACTTAATATCTTCATGGGAGATTCAGCAATTTATGCTAATTTTCTTCTAAGAAATTTTTTTGTTATTCCATTAGTATCTTTTTTTTTCTTTTTGGTTCACACCCGGCGATGCTCGGGGTCACTCCTGGCTCTGCACTCAGGAATTACTCCTGGCGGTGCTCGGGGGGACCATATGGGATGCCGGGGATCGAACCCCGGCCGGCACAGGCTGGCTGCGTGAAGGCAAACACCCTACCCGCTGGGCTATCGCCTCCGGCCCCGCATTAGTATCTTTTTGATAATTAGCAATACAAAATAAATTATTGTGGACCTGCCATGAGGGCAGACTTGAGGTGTCAATGGGAAAATCAGAGACAATTGTGGAGGGAAGATGATAGTGCTGGTGGTGGGATTAGTATTGGAATACTGAGTGCCCATAACAAATCATCATAAACTACTTTGTAAACCACATTACTTATGTAAAGTGTAGGTGGGGAAATCGAACTTTTTGGGGAGAGTCAACTTAGGGGGAAGGGATATAGGCCACTCCTAGTGATAGCAGGGCTGCTCCCAGCTCTGTGCTTGGAGGTCACTCCAGGTGTCAGCCATATGCAAGACTGTGTCTTAATCTCAGCGCACTACTTTTCTAGACTCAATATATTTTTTTATTTGCATTTTTTATTATTCCCCTCAAAATTTGTTTTACTTCCTGATATCTGTTTAGACAAGAAAATAAAAATTGTGAACGTTCTTTATTTATGTTATCAGAGATCTAAAAATGTTAGTGGTGATGATCTTGTCTTCTTGCAGCTAAAGAAGCAAACATTCTCCACAATGGTTATAAGAGAACTCAATATAATTTTTAAAGCTTATTTTAGCCTTTTGAGACTTTTACTGTAAATGTTTGTAAGAATTATAATTCAGGGGCCGAGAGATGGCTCAATAGGCTGAAGCTCAGCATGTGGGAGGCCCAGGTTTGATCCCTGGTACCAAATGGGTCTCAAGTACTGCCAGTAGCAATCTCTGAGCAATGAGCCAGGAATAGCTCCTGAGCAACTCCAGGTATGGATAAAAGAAAAGCAAAAAAAAAAGTGTAGTGCACAGAAATATTTGTGATATTATAAAACCCTATATTGAGGGGCCATAGAGATAGTACAACAGTTTAGGCATTTGCCTTGCATTTATCCAGTCTGGGTTTGATCCCTGGCACAAAGGGTCCAATAAATTGCTAATGGAGGC
>JAJIBD010009265.1:0-36093 GCA_021461705.1 Cryptotis parvus
TGATTCTAGAATTGACATTGATTAGCTAACAATTAATTTAATTAATTTAATATTATTTTAATATTAATATTGATTTTAATATTAAAATCAGTAAATATTAAAAATCAATTTTTTGTGAAAATTGTTATTTCTGATCACAGGTTTTTAGGTTCTCAGCTCAGAAATTATTAGGACTGTTGTCAGCTTCTGAGCATTCTGTCATAGCTTTTGCTTGTTGAGTTAGTTGTTCCTATATTACTTTCTCCCACCTAACTTAAATGCTCCAGCTGGAGTTTCAGTATGGAGGAATTAGGAGATGGTGCGAAGTCACAGTCTAGAGATTCCCTTGGTATGACCTGGGCCAATGAATTGATATGGCTGCAGATATGGAACTGGAAATACAGTGGGGGGGTGGAGCCGGTTACTTTTCTCCTCCATCTTAACCCCAAGAAATATCACCAGAACTCTCAGCCTGGTCACTGGGGTACCTGAAATATTGCCAGCTTGGCGCTCCTGCAGGACTCTGAAGCTGTAGAGTTGGGCCCCTTGGCTTTTCGGCGGTGTGGCGTTGGTTCTGGGCTGGGTGGGTACTTGTTGTGCCTGCCTCCCGAAGGTCTCCCAGAGTTTTCAGCCCCGTGGGTCCAGCAGCTTCCATGAATTTTTGTTGCTTGACACATGCATCTCCTCAGAGATTTGGTCGGCAGTCATTAGAACAGGGCCTGTGGGTGAGTTGGAGATGGCGCCACACTCTGTGAAAGTTCTTAAAATAAAAGACTTTTTGTAAGTCTCAGTGGGAGTACAAAAATTTGCCTCTATTTAGTCTTCCTCCACTATGTATAGTTTCAGTCAGGAGCACAGTATATAGTCTTTTACACACACACACACATACACACACACTGCACATGAAAGTGATATATATGTTTCTTGTAAAGGTTAAAAAAAAAATTCTTCATACTTACCTGGCAGGAGAGATACCACAATCACAAAAAATCTCCCCTCAACTAATCTCTGTCAGGTACCGAAATTAGGGTAGAAAGGAAAAAATTGGATATAGGGGCCTGAGCGATAGCATAGCAGGTAGGGGCGCTTGCTTTAACATGGTCGACACATGGGCTTGATCCTCGGGCATCCCATATGGTCCCTTTGAGTTTCCAGGAATAATTCCTGGAGTGCAGAGTCAGCACTATCCCCCCATTGGTGTGTGTGACCCAAAAAAACAAACAAATAAACAACAAAATAAATTGATAAACAAAGAGCCTTGGATTTTGGTCATGAAAATTCAGAATCTGACTTGAGTCTGCAGCTGAGTAAGCATTATCTCAGCTTTCAAACCCGCAGTTTTATTCATCAGCGAAATAAGGCAGTTCAGCTAGATGATCTTCAGAGTCCTTCAGCTCTAAAGCTTTTGGTCTTTGAAGACTGAAATAATATTTGTAGTTTTAAAATTAAGTAAGTACTTAAATCATCAAGTAACTGATTCCAGTGGTGCTGATGTTTGGTATTGATGTATTGATGTACAGAGCAATGCTGATGTTTATGGTACTTGATATACAGAGTAAATGCTGCTGTTTATGGTACTGAAGAGGAAATGTTGTACTGATGTACAGAGTAAATGCACTCATCTTTATCGAAGTATCCATGTCACTGTTTCCTTTTCTTTGCCTCCACACCTCTCACTCCACTTTTGGGTGATCTGAGATTTAAAATCTAAGGTCATATTGTCCAAGCTCTTGTTTTGTCTCAATATACTAAAATGAGTGAGCTCATCCAGTATCTGTTCTTCTATGTGTTTATCATGATGCCTTGAGTCCACCCAAGTTACAGCAACCTGCATGTTTAATAATGCAAAAATATTACCAATTTATTATGCTTCGGCTCTGTAGGTCAACAATCAAGCAAAACAGGGGACACAGAGAAAGTACAGGGGGTCGGGTTCTTCTTGTACACAGGATCGACACAGGTTTGATTTCTTTGAAGGAACCCCATGTTGTTCCAACTAAGATGATTTTTTATCTCTTCTTACAGCTGAAGTGTTCATTGTATACGTATGCCACAGCTTCTTTATTCACTCATTTGTCATTGTTCGACACTTGAGTTGTTCTGATATCCTGGTTATTGCACCAAATATGGCAAAGTATGTATAATTTTTTTGAATTAATGTTTCTGTGTTTTGGGAGTAGATTCCAATAGGTGAGATTGCTGGGTCATAAGCCCTACTGCTTTGAGGAATCTCACATGATTTTCCATAGGAGGCTGAACCAAATGATGGTATTCCTCCATGAATTGGGTTCTTTTCTTTTTAAACTGTTATTTCATCAATTTTGGTTGTTTCCAGTCTTATTGATATATGCCATTCTCACTGGTGTATGGTCATACCTTATTGCTGTTTTGATTTTGCGGAGAAAAAATATTTGCTTGGAATGTGCTAATGGACTAATTTGGTTGTGGTGCAGGAGTGAGCTCCTTAGTGGTATTAAAGGGACCATATAAAGTATACTGGGATTCAAACCAGGGGTGGCTATATGCAAAGCGAGCATCCTTACCCCCTTACTTGTACTATCTCCAGCCTAGATATAATTGGGGGCTGGGTGTTAGGCCACACCTTAGAAATCCTCCTGGCTTTTGCCTGGGTTTGTGCTCTGGGATCACTTATTGTGGTGCTGAGGGGACATGTGTGCTGCTAAGGATGAACCAATTTGGCCACTTTCAGGGCAAGTGCCTTAGTCCCCTGTTTTATCTCTCTGATGCTTAGAACCAATACTTTTCACCAGCTTTTTATACACTAGAGAAACTTCAGATTTCTTTCTCTTTCTTCATCACACCCTGAAATGCTCAGGGCTTAATCCCGGCTCTGCACTCAGGAATTACTTGGCAGTGCTTGGCGGACCATATGGGATCCCCGGGATCGAACCTGGGTTGGCTGCATGCAAGGCAAACACTCTCCTCGCTGTGCTATCACTCCTGCCCCCATTTTCTTTTCATTTTCAATCTTAGTCACTCTCCTTCACGTTTTTTTTCTTCTTTACAACTTGCCTCTGTTTTTTTTCTTTTTGGGTTACATCCAGCAATGCTTGGGGACTATATGGGATGCCAGAGATCGAACCCGGGTCAGCCATATGCAAGGCAAAACACCCTACCCACTGTGCTCTTGCTCTAGCACCAACTTGCCTCTGTTCTATGTTGTTTGTTTTGGGCCATGCCATGCAGTGCTCAGGAGCTATTTCTGGCTCTTCGCTTCAGGAGTGGCAGCTGGCTATGCTTTGGGGGACCATATGGTGCTGGAATTAAACAGGTCTTGACTGTGTGCAAGTGCCAACCTGCAATATTCTCTTTCTAGCCTCTTACCTCTGTTCTTCACATCCTCAAGTACTAAATTGGGAGATTAGTCCCAAGAAAACATTTTTTTTCTTTGATTCTCAGAGCCCTGTTATTGTGTCTGGCCAAGAGTCTCTTGGTAGTTAGCCTAAGAATCATTTGTTTTTTATCTGTCTATCTATCTATATCTATCTATCTATCATCTATCTATCTGTCTGTCTGTCTGTCTGTCTGTCTGTCTGTTCAGTCTGTCTGTCTGTCTGTCTGTCTGTCTATCTGTCTATCCATCCATCTATCTATCCTCCACCCATCCATCCATCCATCCTCCATCCATCCACCCTACATCCATCCCTCCATCCATCACCCATCCATCCATCCATTCATCATCCATCCTCCACCCTCCATCCATCCTCCATCCATCCATCCATCCATCCATCCATCTTCCATCCTCCATCCATCCATCCATCCATCCTCCATCCATCCATCCATCCATCCATCCATACCATCCTCCATCCATCCATCCTTCATCCATCCTCCATCCATCCATCCATCCTCCATCCTTCCATCCATCCATCCTCCATCCCTCCATCCTTCCATCCATCCCTACATCCATCCATCCATCCTCCATCTATCCACCCTACATCCATCCTCCATCCATCCATCCTCCATCCATCCATCCATCCATCCTCCATCCATCCATCCCCTCCATCCATCCATCCATCCATCCATCCATCCAATCATCCATCCATCCATTCATTTGTTCATTCATTCATCTGTTTATTTTCTCTTTATTTACCTATTTATTTATTTTCAATAATTTTATTTAAAGATCATGATTTACAAAGTTGTTCACAGTACAGTTGTTTCAAGCATTAATATTCTATCACCAGTTCCACCACCAATGTGCTCTTACAATCAACAAAGACCCTCATTTCCCACCACTCCCATCCCCATGCCTGCTCCCTTAGCAGGCTACTCAATTATATTGTTTAATTATAATTAGTGAGATTACAAAATATATCTCAGAATGGTGTTGCTAAAGTCATGATATTTGTAAGCATTTTCCTGACAGCTGCATAGTATTCCATTGTGTAGATGTACCATATTTCTTTATCCAGTCTTCTATTCTTGGGCACTCATGTTGTTTCCAGATTCTAGCTAGTGATAGTGCTGTAATGAACATAGAAGTGAAGATAGTGTTTCTGCTGCTGTATTTTTGGGTCTCCAGGGTATATTCCCAGGAGTCGATATTCCCATGGAGATTATCATGCTTAGTGAAATTACTCAGAATGAAAAGAACAGATATAGAATGACTGCGTCATTTGTGGGATATAAATATATACCAGTGTTCTGCTAATAGTTGTAAATCGTAACGCCAGACTAGAAATGAGCATAGAGTGTAGACAAAGGGATGTACATGACAACCCCTAAATGTATGTATGGCAAGCCACAATGAGAGAGAGAGATGAGGAAAAGTGCCTGCTGTAGAGGCAGGGTGGGGAGGCAGGAGGGAATCTGGGGGACATTAGTGGTGGGAAATGTGCACTGGGTGGAGGGATGGGTCATGGAACACTGTATAACTGAAACCTAATCATGAACATCTTTGTTATTGTATAACTCACGGTGGGTAAAATATTTTTTTTAAAAAAGTGTCCTCCATAAAAAAAATTTCAAGTAGAGAAAATATCTACATTCTTAAATAATGAGCCTTATTATATGATTTCAAGGTTTTTTTTTGGGTGTTTTTACACCTGGCAATGCTCAGGGGTTACCCGGGCTCTGCACTCAGGAATTACTCCTGGCAGTGCTCAGGAACCATATGGGATGCTGGGGATCAAACCCGGTCGGCCACATGCAAGGCAAACACCCTACCCACTGGACTATCACTCCTGTCCCAGATTTCAAGGTTTTTATTTAAATAAATTTTCTTATTTGGGGTGATATATTTATCCTTTTAAATTAGTGACTTAAAGGCAGAATGGCAGTCTCCTTGCCTGAACTGACCCAGGATTAAACCGAGTCAGCTGATCCCCAGCATCCCATATGGTTCTCCAAGTGCAGTCCCAGGAGTACAACCTGAGCACTGCTAGGTGTGGCCCTAGAACACCCACAATAGAGCCAGAGCGACAGGACAGCTCCTAAGGCACTTGATTTGCATGCTGCCAACCCAAGTTCAATCCCTGGCATCCCATACAGTCCCTCAAGTACCACCAGGAGTAATTCCTTAGCGGGGAGCCAAGAGTAACTGAGAAACGCAGGGTGAGACCAACAAAAGAAACAAATTAAAAACCCAAATAAGTGAATAAATAACTTATTTCCTAAAATGCTTTCATTTAGTCAATACAATAATACTATTCACTCAAATGCCTTACTTTTGACCCTTTGGCCCCAGCTGGCAGTACACAGGGCTTTCTGGCTCAGGACTTAGGGATCACCTCTGTCAGGGCTCAGGGGACCATATTGACCAGAGCTATGATCAAATCTGGGTTGAACACTTGCAAGGCGAGTGCCCGACCTACTGTACTATCCCTCCAGCCCAGTTTCTGACTTGTTAACAGAACATTTTTATTGAAATAAGACTGGTGTAAGACAATATATGTTTTTGTTTAAAGACTTATAATTCAGCACCTGTAGCTACAGCACTATGTATGCCTCCATCACCATGCAGTTGATCCCTTTCTCCCAATTTACCCAATATTCCTACGCTGACCACCATTTGTTTGTGTAATCTAAGAGTTTGTTTTGTTTAACTTTGTTTGTTTTTTTCCCAACTGAATTTTTTTTTTGTAGGAAGAAATGGTAGTATTTTTATGGAGCTTTTGGTTTTGTACAAGGGTTTTTTAAAAATTTTTTTATTTTTACAATTACAAAGATATACAATTAAAAGTTCATATTTGGGTTTTGGTCATACAGTGTTCCAGCATCCATCCCGCCACCAGTGCCCATCTCCCACCACCAATGTCCCTGGTACCCTCTCCCCTCCCCAGCCCTCCTCCATGGCAGGTTCTTTTTTCTTTCCATTTCTCTCTCTTTCTCTTTCCTTCCCTCCAGACTATGGATTACAGAACGCACATTAAAGTGTTGTCATGTGTATCTTTTGCCTCTATTTAATGCTCAGTTCTAGGTTGGCATTAGTACCCTCACAATTGTTAGCACATTGTTCCATTTTCTGTCTTACCTAGCCTCTGACTCCCACACGCTTGTGATAATTTCCACCTTTGACAAGACCTCCTGATATATGTTTCACTTGACCTTGGATATTGGTATCATAATATGTTCCAACTGAAAATTTAACAAGCCCTTTAGCTGCTGTTATGGCTCCATTTACTTGTTTAATTTTTTACTGAAATTTGTAAAATGTCATATAGCATGTATTATTTTCAGAGGTGAAGGCAGTTTGCGGGTGACTATAGGAGATAATCTTGTTATAAGTCAAGACTTATTTGTTATGAGTATCCATTAATACAAATGCTTTATAATAAAAAATTGACTTCAGGGGCCGGAGGACAGTACAGTGAATAGAGCATTTGCCTTGCAAATGGCCGAATTTTGTTTGATCCTGGCTTCCCATATGGTCTCCTGTGCACCACCAGGTATAATTCATGAGTGCAGAGGCAGGAGTAACCCCTGAGTATCAACTGGTGTGACCCAAAAAAGTAAACAAACAAGCAAACAAACAAAAACAGAAATGGAATCAGTAAAGAGACCAAATGCATAATTTTGTGAAAGTGATTTTGCTGATGTTTCTGCAATATATTTCTTACAGAAGTCCAGGAAGAAGTAGTTTGGAAGACTTTGGAGAAAGAGAAGAAAAAATTATCTAAGTCAACCAGTTCTACCCGTGAATCATTTCGGATTTCAGAAACAGAGTCAAATGATGGAAATTCACCAAAAGTGGTTAGTATGATTATTATTCCTTTTTTTTAAAATATGTTTAATGCTGCCATACATTAATCGTAATAAAAGATCCAATAAAATACAATACACAAAATGTTCAAAAAACTTAAGATGCCCATCTGCCCCTTTTCTTTTAGAAGAAGATTTAAAATCTGAAAGCAGCAGAGGTTAGATGGGGACCATACGTGGTCTGTCCAGAGTTGACTGAGTACCGGAACTAGCAGATCATCCCCACAGTGAGCCAAGTCTCTGAGGGACAGATTGAATATCAAATATAAAATGGAGAGATTTGTAGTAGATTCTCCCACCCCAGAGTATGTGTATGTGTTTATTTGTTTTTAATCTTCTATGTGTTAGAAACTTTTAGGGGTGTAAGGACTTCGAGTAGCTGGTTTCAGTTAACAGTGATTCTTCTTAATCTGACTGCTGAAGTAGACATATCCCATTAATCGCTGGGTGTCATGGTTCTTTTCTTCCTGTATCTATCATATGTCACTAGAATGATCCTATCAATTTTTCACATGTATTTTTAATTGCAATGGCATGGGATTAAGAGAGTGTAAATGATTATATGTGTTTGGGGGTATATGTGTTAGGGGGTACAGTATTGTTCCACCATGCCCACCCAGAGCGCTACTTTTCTGCCTCAGTCCAGTGGGCACTTTCAGTCCTCCCTCTTCCCTTCCTGTCAAATATGTGTCAGGGCATAAGAGTTTGTTTCCACTGGACATTTTCTATTCTCTTGTTTTGTTTCTTTACATAACCACATAGTCAAATATGAGTTATTTCATCTGGTATTTTTTCTCCTTTTTTTTTGCTCTTTTGGGTCACACCTAGGGATGTTCAGGGGTTACTCCTGACTCTGCTGTCGAAATAACTCCTGGTAGTGCTCAGGAGACCATATGGGATGTCATGGATCGAACCCAGCTTGGCTGCATGCAAGGAAAATACTCTCCTTACTGTACTATTGCTCTGCCCCCTTTTTCTTTCTCCTTATGAGATGTTTTTTCTTAGTGTAACCTCCTCCAGGCTCAGCTACATTGTAGCAAACGGAAAGATTTTGCCTTTTTTATCTTTGGAGTAGTGTTTAAATATCGCTTCTTATCCACTCATCTGTCATATTGCATGGGTTGTTTTCCGATTTGGCTATTATAAATAGTGCACTATTTATAATATGTGTATTGGACATAAATATACACATATCTTTTCAAATTAGTAACTCTTTGTTCCTGGAATAGAATGCTCTGCATGGTTCTAGTTTTAATGTTTGGAGAAGTCTCCTGCTGGTTTTCAGAGGCTGAACCAGCTCATGTTCTCTCCAACAATGAAGCTTCCTTTTCTCCATATCCTCACCAACAGTTATTGCTTCTCTTGTCACTAGAATGATACTAGCCCTTCCTGCGGTGTACTTTAGATTTGCACTGTCCCTGCTCATTTCTTTGTTGTGGATGTGAGATCGACCTGGCTGTGTCCATTGTCACCCCAGTGATTGTTAGGGTTCATTTGGCTGATCTGGATTATAGGGTGGGTGTCTCAGCACTCCATGTTGATTCTTTTATAAAACCACGGCTCTGTGCAGGAGCGGCATCTCTGAATGAAGAAGGGTCATTCTCTTCTGCTAGACCCCTCCAAACAGCACTCCCACGTTCCCAAAAAAGTTTTTATTTCATTGGAATGTGTCTGTCACTTGGAGTCATTATTAATTTTCCAATGGAAAACTGTCAACAGGACGCCTTCTAGTGACTCCACTGTCTTTTTGTAAATGATTAGTAATCTTTGATGGCTACCTCCCCCATTTCTCGAGTAGAAGGGTCAACAATTAAGATCTAGACCTAAAGATGTGCTGCTCAGCCTAGAGTTTCCAGGACAGATGATCAGGGCCACCCTGGAAGCGCCTGAGAAGCATTCAGGCTCATACCGAGGATTCTTTTGAGTTGAACCCTGCATTATTCTCCCAAGCCCAATAGCTACATTTTTTCTGATGCATCCATCTCTCCCAGATACATTTTGTAATGCTCTTCTGGCCCATTCATAGTATCAGCTGCTTTCCCAATGAGTTGTCGCTGTCACTGCAGAAAGGTATCTGGATGAGTGCTGAGATATTGCTGCTGTAGATCATTTGTTGTTCAGAGTGGTTTATAAGTTGGGGCCAAAGCTGAGTTCCTTGGTTTAGAGCAGATTTCAGCTGACTTTATATTTTACTTCTGCTCAGTGCTTATAGTATAACTTGAAGTAATTCAACTTAACTACTTAAACCTTCTATAATTTTTGTTACTCAACTATAGGATGAGGATAATGCCCATTAAATTCTTATTCAAAAAATTAAGAAGTGAGTTAATAAACATGAATGTGCTCTGAGAAATCTCTAGCATACATTAAACATATAGTTGATCTCTTATAATTGACTGTGAGTATATATACATATATATATACTGATTATATATATAATCTCTTTTTGGATAACACCAGAAATGCTCAGGGGTTATTCCTGACTCTGCAGTCAGGAATTACTCCTGATGGTGCTTGGGGAGCTATATGGGATGCTGGGGATCAAACCTAGGTTGTCTGAGTACAAGGCTAATACTCTACTTGCTGTACTATTGCTCCAGCCCCTCATATATTTTTATATACCACAAGTGAGTTCAATCATTCTGTTTGAACTGCTGTCTCTTCATCTATCATCTATCACTTCATGTAGATGATACTCTGGGCCTGAGAGATAGCACACCGCTTAGGGTGTTTGCCTTGCACGTGGCCGACCGGTTCTATTCCCTCACATCCCATATGGTTCCCTGAGCACCACCAGGAATAAACGCTGAGTGCAAAGCCAGGAGTAATCCCTGTGCATTGCTGGGTGTAACCCAAAAGCAAAAAATAATAATAAAATAAAAATAAAAGATATCCATTTATAAGCAAATTTCATGACTTCATTATTCCTGGTGACTGCACAGTATTCCATTGTGTAGATGTGCCATATTTTCTTTATCCAGTTGTCTATTCTTGGGCAGTTTGATCTTTTCCACATTCTAGCTACTGTGAATGGTGCTGCAAACAACATAGAAGTGCAGATGAATTTTCTGCATTGTGTTTTTTGGGTTACTAAGGTGTATTCCCAGGAGAGATATTGATGGGTCATGTGGAAGCTCAGTTTCTAGTTTTTTTTTTGAGGATTGCCCATATTGTTTTCCCAAAAAGGCTGGACCAGTCAGCATTCCCACCAACAATGAGAGTCTCTTTCTCCTTGCAACAAAACCATCTCTAGTTGTGCTTATTCTTTTGGATGTGTGCCAGTCTCTGGTGTGAGATGATATTTCATTGCTTTTTGATTTGCATTTCCCTGATGATTAGTGATGTAGAGAAGTTGTTCATGTGCCTTTTGACCATTTGTGTTTCTTTTTTTACGAAAGTTTCTTTTCATTTCTTCTCCCCATTTTTTGATGGGGTTGGATGTTTTTACCTGTAAAAGTTCTACCAGTGCTTTATATATCTGATATTAACCCCTTGTCAGATTGATATTGGGTAAATAATTTTTCCTGTTCCATGGGTTGTCATTGTATCTTGGTCAATGTGTCCTTTGAGGTGCAGAAGCTTCTTAGTTTCATGTAGTCCCACTTGTTTATCTTTGCTTCCACTTGCTTGGTCAGTGGTGTTTGATCTTTGAAGATGCCTTTAGCTTCAATGTCATGGATGGTTCTGCCTACATTTTTCCTTATAGATTCATATCTGACTTTGAGGTCTTGATCAGACATTTGTGCATGGCTTTAGAAAGACATCTGAGTTGATTTTTGCATGTATTTGTCCAGTTTTTAAAGAGGATTTCCTTACTCCACTTCATATTTCTTGCTCCTTTATCAAAGATTAAATGATCATATTTGAGGGTCTATGTCAGAATATTCAGCTCTATTCCATTGGTCTACAGATATGTCCATAATCAAAGACCATGCTGTTTTAGTTACTACAATTTAGTACAGTTTGAAGTTGAGGGAGGCTATGCCTCTCATCCCATCTTCTTTTTTTTTCCCAAGGATTGCTTTAGCTTTTTATGAGGGTTCATTATTTAATATGAATTTCAGGAGTGTTTGATATATTTCTTTGAAAAAATGTCATGGGGAATCCTTATAGAGACTGCATTGAATCTTTATAATGCTTTGGGGAATATTGTCTTTTTGGTGATATTAATCCTCTCATCCATGAGCAGGGAATGGGTCTCCATTTCCCTGTGTGTCCTCTTTATATCTTAAAGTAGTGTTTTGCAGTTTTCTTTTTTGTAGATCCACTCTCTCATTAGTTAAGTTGATTCTTAGTTGTTACTTGATTTTCTGAGGTACAATTGCGAATGAGTTTTTTAAAATATCTTTTTTCTTCTCTTTTTGTTATTTGTATATAGGACAGTCATTGATTTTTGGTATTGATTTTGTAACCTGCCACCTTACTATACAAATTTATTGTTTCTAGGAGCCATTTTTTAGAGTCTTTAGTATTTTAAACTTATAGTATCATGTCACTCTTAAATAGTGAAAGCATGACTTCTTCCTTTCCTATCTGGATGCACTTGATGTATTTTCCTTGCTTAACTGCTATGGCAAGTATTTCTAGTACTGTATTGAATAGTAGCGGTGAGAATGGACAACATTGTCTGTAACTTGATCTAAGAGGGAAGGCTTTTAGTTTTTCCCTATTGAAAATGCTTGCTATGGGCTTGTGGTAAACGACTTTGTTTCCATTGGTTCTTGCTCCTAGCTTCATCTTTCCCCCTTCTTTGGTTCTCTTTCTGTTTCTTTCTTTTCTTGAAAAGGGTCACATTATCTTTAAGGAAAGGGAATAGAATTTGGGGAAACAATTTAATGCTTTAAGAACAATCATATATTCATTGGTGTTTGATATAAGAGTTTTGAGTAAAACTGAATTTTAACCTTTACTTTTCTCCTTATATATGGCAGCAGTATGATAACATTCTCAGATGATGATTAATGTCATATATAAATTGTTTCATTTTTGCTTTCAAAAAAGTCATAGATAACATTTTTCTAAGATGAAAGTAGTTTTTAAACTATCAAATTAATGCTCTTTGTAATAATTCAGGAAATATATAAATGTATGCACAGAAATAAAAATTGACCAGATGGCAGACACTCAAAGACAAAGTTTGTTACTTTTCCTATAGGTATCTCTGCATAGTTTTTGGTAATTTTTTACATTGAGTAGCATCACATTATAACATTATATATTAGTCTGCATCATTGAAAGTGAATATATGTATCTACTTTATACTGATTTATGTCACTCTCCCAGTCCCCATTTCTGTTTTCTTTGTAATTGGAACTATAGCTTAGAAAATAGGAGAAGATATATGTTGAAACTTATTTACTCAGCACTGATCAAGAGTTCCTGGATTAGTAGTCTGGAACTCCTGAATAAATCAAGTCATGATTTTAGCAGTAATCTCTGTTTGAAGAATCAGTTCTCTGATGAGAAGAGTATAGCTTTTTAATAAATTGTGTCTTGGGTCTCAGTTGCTATTTGCTTTCTCGTTGGCCTGTGGAAACCTGTGTACTCCCTGGAGCTGCTTCTGCTCTTTGTTGATATTCAAAGATCTCAGGAGGCAGGATGTAAGGACTTTATTTTTTCCTTCTCTTTGTTTATATATAAACAATGCAAGAAATAGCATTGGTCTACAGTTTATACCACTATTAAGCTTATTTACTGTATTGTTTTGCTAACTAACACCAATAGCACTCATACTTTTAAAGCCCGATGTTACAGTTGCTATAGAAATTACATTCTTCATTAAACTCCCAGAAGGTATAGATCACATCAGCTATATTGAATACATACATTTTCTCTTAGTTCCTTAACAGCAATTCGATTTGTATTCTTAGAAGATGCTGTGAAATTAATTTTTCCTTTCAATTGTTTTCTCTGACTGTACTCTTATATGAATTTTCTCTCTCTATTTTCTTTCATTTTCCCCAATAGTTCCATGTCTCGAAGCAATGGTGAGTTCTCTTCTTTGAGATGATGGGGCATATACTCTGTGGGGGAAACTAACAGGATTTGATTCTTCTTCCTTGCTCACCTCATATAACCCACTTACTTTGATCCTTTTTCCCTTTCTGTTCTGCTTAAGTGGTTCATATGTTGTTAGCTGCCTGTGGGTTCTTTATATATGAATTTTTGTTAATTACTGTGTAAAAAAAAGATTATGTAAATATATAATCATGTATGTATATACACACATATATAATTTGCTGATGTTTTATGAACTAAATTGAAAATGTAATAGATATATAAATATTTTAGAGTGTTCCAAAATGTCTTTATTATTAAAAATATCAGTGTAAAATTTGAATCTGTAATCTGGTTTTCACTGATTGGTTTGCCTTTTAGGGGTTAGGAAGGATGAAGTGCAACATGAGAAACAGAATAAAAAGAGTCCTTTGCTAACTCCAGGATTGAGGCTAAATAGAATCCCATCAAAATCACTGGACTTAAACAAAAATGAGTATCTTTCTCTGGACAAAAGCACCTCTTCAGATTCTGTTGATGAAGGTAAGGCATTTCTTATATATTGCAACAGAATATCACTGCATCATTATAGCTCAACAGATAGAATCCCTTCTCAATCACCAACTGTGACTGATGGAGAAAGATAAAAGAACAAGTCACAAAGATGTTATATTTCTCTAGTACTAGTGGTGCAAATTGAAGCTCTAGGTTGTGTGAGAGAAGAATGGGCTGCTGGCTGAGCAGCAGTGTGACATCTTACACAGGCAGCCAAAGGGGATACTGGACAGCCTTCGCTGCAAGAAAGGTCACCCTTGAGGGAACATCAGCTTCTGAGGTCCCTTCTGAGGTCTCAGGAAAAAGCAGGCCAAAGGTGATTAGCTTGATTAGTGGACTCCTTCCCACTTACTAATGGTTTTAGTCCACATGAGCTATCCAGTCACTTTTCAAAATATCATAGACTGGTGGTTTAAACAATAGAAGTTGATTTGCCCCAGTTCTGGAGGCTGGATGTCTAGATGGTTGATTTCGTATGGCGGCCCTTTTGCTATGATTTTTTTTTTAAAAAGTTTATAATACCACCCTGATATATGAAATTATAAAGTTGTTCATGATTGGGTTTCAGTCATACAGTGTTCCAGCTCCCATTCCTCCACCAGTGCCCATTTCCCAATGTCCCCAAATTCCCCCCGCCTCCATCAGCCTGCCTCTATGGCAGGCTACTCTCTCTCTCTCTCTCTCTCTCTCTCTCTCTCTCTCTCTCTCTCTCTCTGGCCACACCATCTTCTCTTACACATTCTGGTTTGTAATACATACATTTTAGGAGTTATCATGTCTATCCCTTGCTCTGATCGTACATAGTCTGTTCTTGGTGCTCATGTAAAGTTACAGAATGCATTCAAAAGACAGTTGTTGGGTTCTTTTGAAAAGATTGTGGGAGGAAATTTCTTTAAAATGAGGAAGTCCATGAAAGACTAGACTAGTGTGAATGGCAAATGCTTTTCATGCGGTGGGATTGAATTCCCAAGCCTTTTCCTGATGAACCTCTCACTTTAGGAAGAACTCCTCTGGCACCCAGTGGCCAGATAGGCAAGTGACACCAAAACAAAAAATTTTCCTGAACTGCTGTTTCCTGTTGTTGTTTTTAATGAGAAGGGTCCTTAGAAATAGTTTATAATTGGATTCCTATCCAGTTATACTAATATCATCTATATAAATACAACTCATGTAAGTTTTTGCTCATGTCTAGAATAAGGAAAGATGGATGTGGTGTCATTTCTATATTGCATATTAGCACCATCACTTTTTGGTGTATGCATTTTTTTATTTTAACCATGTTGTGTGCATAAAACCATATCACGGATACTGTTTATAATATTGTCTCATATGTACAACACCCCAATTCCTAGTACATCTACCAGAATGTCCACTTCCTTCCAGCATTATCCCAGGGGTCTCTCATTCACCACCCACCTCACCTCCCACTTGTGGGAAGTTCAGTTCTGTAGGGCTAGTTTGCAGCTTCTGTTCGCTGTGGCCTTTGCTATTCCTTACTCCGTCTCTTTGTGACCTACACAGGAGAGAGCTCAGTCGATACCCATCTCTCTCCTCTGGCTAACTTCACTCAGCGTGATACTCTCCACATCCACCCACCTGCGGCAAATGGCATGATTTCTTCTTTTCTGATAGCAAGCAATATCCCATTGCCTGTATATATGCCACAGTTTCTCTATCCGGTCTTCTATTTGTGGACATTTGGGTTGTTTCCATGTTTTGGTTGTTGTGAGTAGTGTTGCAGTGAATAAAGGCATGCAAATGTCTTTTCAAAATAGTGTTTGGGGGCCCTTGGGAGTACAGATCATCACATCTGGCCCCTTGTTAATGGCCTCTAAAGACTGCTTCAGCTTTATATTCTAACAACATGCATTCAACAGTCAGTTTTTTGCTGTGGAGATTTGCTTCAAGGTATAGAAAATGATTTTTTAAACTTACATTAGATTTTTTGTTAAATAACAAGTCAGATACTCCTAACTGCTTTGCCTAGGCAGTTTCCAAAGTTGTATAAATTTACACAAATTAGCTGAGCAATATAATAAAGTTTTTATTTTCTTTTGGGTCACACCCAGCCATGCTCAGGGGGTTACTCCTGGCTCTGCACTCAGGAATTACTCCTGGCAGTGCTCGGGACCATATGGGATGCCGGAGATTGAACCCGGTCGGCCGAAGTGCAAGGGCAAACGCCCTACCCACTGTGCTATCGCTCTGGCCCCATAAAGTTTTGTTTTTGAGGGGTTTCCCAAGCGGTACTTTGGCTGTCTGGGGTCACTCCTGGTGATGCTCAGGTCGAGGGATGCAGTGTTGCTTCAGCCCAGTGGTGCAGGGATCCCCAGGGCTACACCCAGCAGTGCTGGGCGGCCATGACCATATACAGGATTCCCTGCAGACAAGCATGTGCCCCCTCCCCTTGGTCCATCTTCCTGGCCCTTTGAACTATCTATTGAAGTATTCTTTATTTCCTGTGAGTTATGATGTTATCAGTGAACTGGGAACACAGTAATCAAAGAAGCAAACATCCCAGGAAATTTGGAAGGATGTGTATATGGATTTAAATGGAGGCAGGTGGGAACTGGGGAGCTAGGTGTAGGGATTTAGATACTGGCCTTGCATGCAGCTGACTCCAGTTCAATCCCTGGTGCCACCGGTTCCCTGAGCACCGCCGTGAACCCCCTGAGCATCACCACATATTACCCATATCAAAGCTGACTAACTAGTGGACTAATATATTGAATAAACAGAAATCCGAGGAGCTAGAGAGGAAGTCAGGGTAGAGAAGGTAGCTCCTGCGCTGAGTGCATACTTTATGCAGGAGACTAGGGAATTACCCTCAAGCACAGCGCTGGGAGTAGCCTAAGTACAGCCAGGTGTGGCTCAAAACAAAATCAAAACAAAAATGAAAGAAGGAGGTAGATGGGAGATTCCTTTAAAGCAGACGCCATTTTATTTTTAAAAAGACAAGACAATAATTTGATCTTTTTTAATCACTGTGCTATGCTGAGTGAGAAAATGATTTGGGTTTTTTCCCACCTTTCTACCATCTGTTGGGTATTTGGGAGGTGCCACTGCACCACTTTATTGTAGAGACACGCACTGGACACATGCAATCTTGAAAGGAATCACTACATAGGAATGACGGGACATGTATGTATGGAGGACCCTGAACTGACTAACTTAGTCTAGCCCAGGTCATTGTTGAGTTATTTATTTTTATTTTGCGGGTGTGATAGAATTAGGCACTTGCTCCTGGCTGTGTGCTCAGGGGTCATTCCTGGCAGTGCTTGGGCAACCGTATGTGTTGTTTGGGATTGATCCAGGATCATTCCCTTAATTGCTGTACTATGTTGCCAGTCCCCAGTCCAGGCCCTTTGATGTGGACTCCCCCTGCAGCTTGGATAGAGTTCAACAAGAATCTGTTCAGACTTCCCTCTTTTTCAGCCTTCTTACTCTCCGCTCCGCAGTCTAGAATGCACCGAGATGGAGAATTGCTCTCTTTGTGGATAGATCTCTATTTCCAGAAATGCCTTCCGGGCTTCTAGCTGCTGAATAAAATGTCAAACAGTGTGCTTTCATTTGTTAAGACACGTTACTCATGGGAAACTAGGATACGTGGCCATTCACAGAGTGAACCATGTAACTTCCTGATTTAAAGAGTTGTTGCGGGAGACTTTCTTTTCGATCATTAGCTACTTATCTGGATTTGGGGGAAGGAGCTCACAGCATCTGAGTCCACGCAGGGAGTGCCCTATCCAGGGAAGAGGAGTTGGCAGAGTAGGCCCACACCCAAACCCCCCAGGAGGCTATGGCTCAATCTTTTAGCTGTTGTCAAGGCTCATTTCCACTGTGCTCAGGTCACAGACAGGCCTGTGAGAGAACCCTGGAAGCAGAGCCAGGAGTAGAAGTTAACACACCGCTGCTGAGACCACAAGACCCCTGGATGGTGTCATGATGACAGAGGATCAGTTTAGTTTTGTCCAGGGCTTAGAACTCGGTGTGGCAGGTTTGCTTGCAACCAGAATTTAGCTGAGCCAGGCAAGGAGAACATTCAGTGTGTGTGTGTGTGTGTGTGTGTGTGTGTGTGTGTGTGTGTGTCTGTCTGTCTGTCTGTCTGTGTGTCTGTCTGTCTGTGTGTGTAAGAGAGAGTGTAAAAGTGTGTGCACGTATGTGTGTGTATGAGAGAGAGAGTGTGTGTGCTTGTGTGCGCATGTGTGTGTGTGTATGTGTGTGTATGTGAACTTCCACCCCTGGTTCCGCCTCAAGGGGTCAATCTTACAGGCCCATCTATAACATGGGAATAGGGGCGGTGCACAAAGAAGAGCAGAACTGGAGTCCAGGATCCACAGCTGACAGAACTCAACGAGACCAAACCACGCAGGAAACTGAATATCAGGTGATGCTTATGAATTAATAAAGGTGAGGCCATGTAGACTCTGGGCAACAGCAGAGAGAAAGCAGCTAAGTGGGTTACTGTGTCAGGAAAGAACTGTGAGACGAATACAGTTAACTGAGCCAGGGTTTTGAATGACACTTAAATTGCATTTGGTTTTGCTGGTGTAACGAAATCCCTCCATCTGAGTCGAGAAGATAGCATGCCAGCAGTTGTCAGCAAATAGGCATATAAACGTTATTTGTTGTTCAGTATACAGTTAAACTCCACATCAGCTGTTCTTGCATTCCAAACCTAGGGTGTTTCTCAGAAACCTGTGGTTTCTGTTTTATTCACGTCCACTTCCTAGTACTGTTTATTTTCTTGCTTTTAGTCCATGTCCACTGGCTGCTTTTAGACTGCTATGTTGGAAATAACATTGCTCCTTAATCGGGGGATAATTGCCTGCTCCTGGACCGAGCAGTATTCCTCTCCCTACTGAGCACGCTACCTGCAGTCTGTGAGGCCTGAGTTTCATCCCTGGCTCCTCATACCCTGCAAGCCCCTGGGTTTCAGCATCAAATTATCAGGCCTGTAGGGCTGGATACAGCACTGCTGAGTGGTCCAGACTCCCTGCTCACTGCTGAGGGTGGCTCCTATTTATAAAAGATAAAATATCACCTGCTAGTTGAATATGTTAATGTTTATTGGAAATGTTACTAGGATATGAAACTTTATTTTTTGTTTTGTTTTTGTTTTGGGGGGCCCTACCTAGTGGTGCTCAGGGGTTATTCTTGGTTACGTGCTCAGGAATTACTCCTGGCATGGTCCCCAGGTGCAGGGAACCATATGGATTCTTGGAGATTGAACCTGGGTCAACTGCATGCAATGCAAGCATCCTGCCCACTTGTACTATTGTTTTGATATGAAGATATGAAGCTTTAAAGGACTATAAATTTCACAAATAAAAATTCCAGATGGAGACAGTTTATTTCAAGCTCTTTCTTCATGGAACAAATTGACTTTCAGAAGATTCCATGTTACTGTTAATTATCCAGTGGCAACACCACAAATTCTTTTTATTCCTCAGAAAATAGAACAACACATCTAATAAGAGGGTATCAATGAAATAGGAAAGTATATTAAGTTTCTTATGTGAACGTAATGTTTCTCCATCTTCAATATGACCATTCTTAGGGTTGAAATCTACCACAGATGTATGGGGGCAGAGGGTAGGTAAGACAGAGAAGGGATGAACTTGACAATAATAGTTGGAAATAGTAACACTAGACTAGAAATGAGTTTTGTAAGTAGATAAAGGGATATACAAATAACCCTTTGGTGTGTGTATTGCAAACACAATGCACAAAAGGAGATGGATGGATAGATAGATAGATAGATAGATAGATAGATAGATAGATAGATAGATAGATAGATAGATAGATAGATAGATAGATAGATAGATAGATAGATAGATAGATAGATAGATAGAGAGAGAGATAGAGAGATAGATAGAGAGAGATAGAGAGATAGAGAGATAGAGAGAAGAAAAATGCCTGCCATAGAGGCAGATTTGGGAGGGTGGGTGGGAGGTAAATGGGCACATTGGTGTTGGAATATGCACTGGTGGAAGGATGGGTGTTGGAAAACTGTATGACTAAATCCTAACCATGAAAGGCTTTGTAATGGTCTATTGCATAGTGATTCAATTAAAGAAAAGAAGAAGAAAAAATGTGAACAGGCTTTTTTTTGAAAAATTTCAGTCCAGGGTCCCCTAGGGAAATGGCTTCCTCATGGGTTAGAGTGAGGAATTTGCACAATGTTTGAAACGCTTTGTAGTACCAAAGAAATGCTATTCAGTAGGGAAAAAGAGGCATGCCAAAAGGACTCAGTGGCACAGTTTGAAGTTGGGAAAGGTGATGCCTCCCATCTTCTTTTTCCCGAGGATTGCTTTAGCTATCCTTGGGGGGTTTATTGTTCCATACAAATTTCAGGAGCGTTTGGTCAATTTCTTTGAAGAATGTCATCGGTATCCTCATAGGGACTGCATTGAATCTGTACAGAGCTCTAGGGAGTATTACCATTTTGACAATGTTGATTCTCCCCATCCATGAACAGGGAATGTGTTTCCATTTCCTTGTGTCCTCTTTTATCTCTTGGAGCAGTGTCTTGTAGTTTTCTTTGTACAGGTCCTTTACATACTTGGGTATGTTGATTCCTAGGTATTTGATTTTCTGTGGCACAATTGTGAATGGAATAGTTTAAAAACAGCATGGCATTGGAATAAAAACAGACCTGTGGACCTATGGAATAGAATTGAGTATCCTGACACCCAACCTCAAACACATGATCATTTAATCTTTGATAAAGGTGCAATGAGTCTAAAATGGAGTAAGGGAAAGCCTCTTCAACAAGTGGTGTTGGGAAAACTGGGCAGCAACATGTAAAAAAAATGAATTTGGACCTGTGTCCAACACCATGCACAAAAATCAGATCAAAATGGACTAAAGATCTCAATATCAGACTTGAATCCATAAAGTACATTGAAGAAAATATAGGAAAAACCCTCCCCGACATTGAAGTTAGCACACTGTTCCATTTTCTGTTTTACCTAGCCTCTGACTCCCACATGTTTGTGATAATTTCCACCTTTGACAAGACCTCCTGATACATGTTTCACTTGACCTTGGATATTGGTATCATAATATGTACATATATATTTATGTCATTCAAATAAATGCAGTCATTCTGTATCTGTCTCTCTCCTTCTGGCTAATTTCACTCAACATAATCTTCTCCATGTCTATCCATTTATAGGCAAATTTCATAACTTCATTTTTCCTAACAGCTGCATAGTATTCCATTGTGTAGATGTACCAAAGCTTCTTTATCCAGTCATCGATTCTCGGGCACTCTGGTTGTTTCCAGATTCTGGCTATTGTGAATAATGCTGCATGAACATAAAAGTAGGGATGCTGTTTCCGCTGCATATTTTTGGTTTCCCAGAGTAGTTTCCCAGGAGTGGTATGGCTGGGTCAAATGGGAGTTCAATTTCTAGTCTTTGGAGGAATGCCCGTATTGTTTTCCAGAAAGGCTGTACCAGCCGGCATTCCCACCAACAATGGATGAGTGTCCCCTTTTCCCCCACATGACTATGGGCTGAATTTAGTGAGTCCGTCCTTCCTTCCTTCCTTCCTTCCTTCCTTCCTTCCTTCTCCTTCCTTCCTTCCTTCCTTCCTTCCTTCCTTCCTTCCTTCCTTCTTCCTTCCTTCCTTCCTTCCTTCCTTCCTTCCTTCCTTCTTCTTCTTCTTCTTCTTCTTTCTTTCTTTCTTTTTCTTTCTTTCTTTCTTTCTTTCTTTCTTTCTTTCTTTCTTTCTTTCTTTCTTTCTTTCCTTCCTTCCTTCCTTTCTTCCTTCCTTCCTTCCTTCCTTTCTCTTTCTTTCTTTCTTTCTTTCTTTCTTTCTTTCTTTCTTTCTTTCTTTCTTTCTTTCTTTCTTTCTTTCTTTCTTTCTTTCTTTCTTTCTTTCTTTCTTTCTTTCTTTCTTTCTTTCTTCCTTCCTTCCTTCCTTCCTTCCTTCCTTCCTTCCTTCCTTCCTTCCCTTCCTTCCTTCCTTCCTTCCTTCCTTCCTTCCTTTCTTTCTTTCTTTTTCTTTTCTTTCTCTCTCTCCCTCTCTCTCTCTCTTTCTTTTTTTTCTTTTTTGGGTCACACCCAGTGATGCTCAGGATTTACTCCTGGCTCTACAGTCAGGAATTACTCCTGGCAGTGTTCAGGGGACTATATGGAATTTTGGAGACAGAACCCAAGTCCGCTGTGTGCAAGGCAAACACCCTACCCGTTGTACTATCATTCTGGCCCCAGTGAGTCATTTCTGACAAATGGAATCCAGCAAGGAGAAAAGAGTAACTCTCCAGTGGGGAAACCTGCTAGTTACACTCCAGTAACCAGGTGATTGGGCTATGAACAGATTATAAAGCAGTTGATACCCGGCACTCCCTTTGATGCAGCCATTTCTGAATACCTTCTGCAACAAACAACTATTACTCCTAAGTCAGAAAAGCTGTTTCTCAGCCCTGATTGAGAAGTTGCCTGGCAAGACCTTAGCAGTTTGTTTGCCTTGTTTCCATGATTTATTTCTATATGGAAGGAGTCATTATTGACACAGCAGTAAATAGCTTTTATCTGCATAGAGCCCTGAGTGTAGGGAGAGGGTGACTGGTTGTCCCTACCTGTAGCAAAGTAAGGAGACACAGATCATCTGCCAAGGGAGAAAAAGCAACAGCAGGGAGGTGGCGGCAGAGCTTGAAGTGTTCTGATTGTCCCATCCCAGCCTAGTATACCAGACCGCTTCCGGTGGGCTAATAGTGACAGGTGCTGCAGACGAATCATTCTTAGTGCTTGACTTATGAAACACAGAGAGCTTTTGTCACAGCTCTCATTATGATTCAATAGGGTTTGAGAGAGTTAGTAACTGATCGCTAATCCAGGTCATGAAATCAAGACCTCAGGTTGCTTTACCCTGTCTCTGGCTCCTATTCTAGCTTCCCTCCCCACCTTCCCCTTTATTCATCTAAGCTAAACTCTTTGTCAGCACCAACGTCTGTGTGTTCTGGAGTTGGAGTAAATTTAAATTCTAATCCTGGCTCTCGCCTTGGAACTTTTGAGAGTTCCCCTCCGTGCCTCACTTTGCTCCTTTGTGTAATGGAGCTGACGACGGTGCACTTATTTCACAGACTTGCCATGAGGAAATGAAGACTTGTTAGGCGCTTATCTCATGTGCCCAGCATATGACAAGCAGTGCTGTGTGGGGCCTATTCTACACTGTCTCCAGGGAAGGTGAAAGAGCGGAGCAGATGTTGCTTTTCCATTTGCTGTGATGGTTTTCAGCAGCATTATCATGATCACATTCCTGAAGAGTTGCATTATTCCATTGAGCATTGTTTAGTTCTGAAGAATATTTTCTTCAGTTAGAGTTCTTCGTTCTTTCAATGTATAGAACTCTGACTAGGCGAGGTACAATGACAGCTGCCTGAGGGAGTTGGCTTTATGGTGTTTAAAAAGCAATTAGGGTGAGCCATTGAGGGTGAGAGGCAGGATTGGCGCCATCAGGGTTTATATTTACCACACATATGCACGTTCAGAAATGGAACCTACTAATTACTAGGGCAAGTGCCACCCCAGGTGTCTTATCGTTTCCCTTATCACTATTGAAATGTTCTGTTGTGTGAGGTATTTTGGGAGCTTTTTGTCACTCAAAGAAAATTCCACTACCTTTGAGGGTTTTATAATTGAATAATTGATAATATATAATTTAACTATATAGTATCACATATAGCTATACTAGCACCTGTGTATATGATGTCTGGGTTTGAATAATGTCTTGCAATGTGCTAGTCATTTTAATAATGTTTTAAAACATTTTGTTTCAAAAACAAAACCAAACCTTAAATTTACCTTACCCTTACCTTTCCTTTTGTTCCTGTGTGTTTTTGATCCCCAGAAAATATTCCTGAGAAAGATCTTCATGGAAGACTTTATATCGATCGTGTTTTCATATCAGTGCTGAGAGAATGTTTGAATTGCTCTTCACCAGTTCACGCTTTATGCAGAGATTTGCCAATTCGAGAAATATTATAGGTCAGTCATGTGTTCTTATGAAAAAAATTAATTTGGGAGAACTTTATTGTCCTTAGTAGGTTGAGTCTATATAAGTTGAATTATCTTGTCAGAGTGAAAATTATAAATATTTGAAGTGTGTTTTATGACATTTAATAGTATGTGATTTTGTTTACTATATAATATTGCAATGCAGCAGGAATCCACAAAGCGAGTCCCTGACACAGGCAAAAGAAATCTGTTCTTTTGTCAATTTCAATATGATTTATACACAAAAACATCCTTTGTGTATTCATCCTTTCTGTATAAAGCTCCCAAAGTACCTCACACAAAAGGATGTGAGGATGTTTTTGTGTATAAATCATATTGATGATTTTGTGTATAAACTATCAAAAAATGAATTTTTTTGATGTACAGAGATATACATCCACTTGTGTTCATTGAATTGTTTCATGTAGGCTATAGAAACTAGCCAGGCTATAGAAACACCCCAGATGCCCAATAACAGATGAGTGGATAAAGAAAGCTTGGCAAATAAATGTAGTGGAATAACGTGTAGCTATAAGAACGATGGAACCTGGCAACTTGCTATAACTTGTATGGAAGTGGAGGGTTTCATGTTAAGTGAAGTAAGTCAGAGAGAAGAACAAATACCGGATGATCACATTTATCTGTGTTGTATAGAGAAACAAAATAGGGAATAGACAGTCTGGAACAATTGCAAATCCTGGGCCTTGGATCATAAACCTGAAATCATCAGGCTGTGGGTGGCAGGGTGTGGGAGACATGCAGGGGAGGACGAGACCAGGGGGTGGGAGACACGCAGGGGAGGACGGGACCAGGGGTGAGAGACATGCAGGGGGAGGACGGGACCAGGGGGTGGGAGACACACAGGGGAGGACGGGACCAGGGGTGGGAGACACGCAGGGGAGGACGAGACCAGGGGTGGGAGACACACAGGGGAGGACGAGGCCAGGGGTGAGAGACACGCATGGGAGGACGGGACCAGGGGTGGGAGACACGCAGGGGAGGACGAGGCCAGGGGTGGGAGACATGCAGGGGAGGCGGGACCAGGGGTGGGAGACACGCAGGGGAGACGGGACCAGGGGTGGGAGACATGCAGGGGGAGGACGGGATCAGGGGGTGGGAGACACGCAGGGGAGGAGCGGGACCAGGGGTGGGAGACACGCAGGGGTGGACTAGACAAGTCAATACTCTTGGCGGAGGGCCTTGGTCAGTTGGATAGTGATGAGGTGCAGTAACTGTACATGGAAACCCTGAATGTTAACACTTTTAAACATGCTACCTTGACACAACGATAATAAAAACTTACAATAATAATAACATGTTTTATAATAAAGTATATTATTGACCATAAGATGTTAGTTTTCTATATGAAACTTTAAACATAATTACCTATTAACAGGTCTGTGATCAGTATGAATTTAAGTATTAAAAAAGCCCCCACAGGGCCAGAGCAATAGTGCAGCGGGTAGGCTGTTTGCCTGCACTCGGCGGCCGCCCAGGTTCGATTCCCGGCATCCCATATGGTCCCCTGCACACCACCAGGAGTAATTCCTGAGTGCAGAGCCAGAGTAAACCCTGAGCATTGCCAGGTGTGACCCCCAAAAAATCAAAAAGCTTTGGCTAATTCCAAATCATTCCAAATGCCATTTGGACTTAAGAATCAGAAAGTATGCCCCTAGGTCGGGAGTCTGGTTATAGTATCTGTGATGGTGTACCATTTTGCTATCTTCTGAACTTCTTCCTTGGTAATCAATATTGAATTTCTTTAGTTTGATTTCAAAGGCTTCTTTCATTTTGAGCAATTTTCTTAACAATTAAAAAATTAATTACAAGAGTGTAAGTTTTGTTTTCGAGTACAGTGTTATTACACCTAGACCTATCACCTGTGTGACAATACCCGTTTTTTCTTTTTTTTTTATAAGTATTTTATTATACCACCGTGAGATATACAATTACAAAGATGTTCATATTTGGGTCTTGGTCATACAGTGTTCCAGCACCTCATCCCTCCACCAGTGCCCATCTCCCACCACCAAGTCCCCAGTTCCCTCCTCCCTCCCCAGCCCGCCTCCATGGCAGGTTCTTTCTTTCTTTCTTTCTTTCCCTTTCTCTCTATCTCTTTTCTCTTTTCCTTCCCTTACAGCAATATCCGTTTTTCACTGTCCAGTCACACCCACCTTTCTGGTCAGCTCAGTGCTGTTAGGCTTTCAGAGTTTGTCTACATTTCTATTTCATTTTTGGTCAAACCTGGTGGTGCTTAGGACTGACTCCTGGCTCTGCACTCAGAGATCAATCCTAGTGGTCTTAGAGGACCACAGGGATGCCCAGGATTCAACCTTGGTTAGCCACATGCAAGGCAAACACTCTACGTACTGTGCTATTGTTACTGCCTTGGGTTTGTCTGCTTTAGTCATGGTCTCTTCCCTGCGCAGACATCCTTTCTTCCCTGTTTTGCTTCTTATAGAACCGAAATGGACTGAGATCATTTGACTGAGATTGTCCAGTAATTGTCTTTCTCCCTCCAACTTACTTCATTTACCATGGTCAAAACCTCTTTTAAAAAATTTAGGGCCAGAGCGGTAGCACAGCGGGGAGGGCATTTGCCTTGCCCACGCCCAACCTGGGTTTGATCCTCGGCATCCCATGTGGTCCCCTGAGCACAGCCAGGAGTAATTCCTAAGTGCTTAGCCAGGAGTAACCCCTGAACATTGCCATGTATGACCCAAAAAGCAAAAATAATAATAATAATAATTCAATTTTAAAAAATTAGTCAATTGTTAATGGATTTAATCTAGTTTCAGCACAGAGATTGCTACTAATTAATGACAACTTCAAAAAATTGGTAGATTGTAAATAGTTTTTTTCCAGTTTATTGTATTGAATGACCATGCAATACAGATAGAAGGCTGTTCATGATTTCAGTCATACACTGTTCCAAAACCTATCCCTTCCTCACTACAGTTCTCAACACCAATGTGTCCCTTTACCCTCCTACAAAGCCCCCCATCCCCCACCCCTGAGCCTTTATCCGTGGCAGGCACTTCTCTTCTAAACAAGTATTTCTCAAAAAGTAGTGCATCACTCCCCCCCGCCCCCCCACCATTTTAGGGGATCACACCCTGCGATGCTGAGGAGTTACTTCTAGCTCTGCACTCAGGAATTACTCCTGGCAGTGCTCGAGGGGACCATGTGGGATACTGGGGATTGAACTCGGGTTGGCCAGTGCAAAGCAAATGCCCTACCGACTGTGCTCTCTCTAGGCTCCTTTGATCTCAGGTTTAAATCTATTTTTTTATTTAAAAAAAAGTGAATTTTCAGAAAAACTGTGTGAATAATAAAACCCATATACCTATCACCTAGATTTGCCATTCTTTTTGTTGTGGTAAAATGTACCTCATATAAAATTTATGATTTAACCATTTTTAACTTACAAACCAATGGCAGTAAGTACATGCAGATTATTGAGGAACCATCACCACCCTCCATCTTCAGAACTGTGTCGTCCTCCAAATGGAAATCTGAACCTATCAAACAATAGCTCTCCTTTTCTTCTCCCCCTAACTTACGGGGGCCACCCTTCCATTTCCTGTTTCTGTGAGTTTTATTATACAAGATACATAATTTCTCATTAGCACAATTTATTCACAAGTTGCCATCAAAGTCATATTGTAGCATAATGGTAATGACTTTTGAGGTTTGGTTCACCATGATAAGAATGTGAAAATGTTGCTGTATCTCTGATAAAGTTGGTGTCATTAGTTCTCTTGGAAGTGAGTAGAGACTAAGAGAGATGTCTCCAGATAAAAAAAAACTTGTAATTTTATTGTCTCAAGAAAAGATGGTATTAACAGAAGAGAATTTAGAAGTGAATGAATTGCAATCTGAATATGCCATATAGAACGATGCCTTATGCTTTATTTTACTTACAGTTTACAGTATGAGGAAGTGAGTACTGGTCAAAACTGAAAATGTCTATAATTCTAAAAATATCCATTATTCCGTTTCAAGACATATACTTCACATTTTCAGGACTAATTTGGTTTATGTCTGCTATAATTAGATGTAGTATCTACTCCGTGGAATGTAGAACCGGGAGGTGATCAGCTGAGAACCATGACCTATACAATAGTTCTTAATAATCCAATCACTGGAAAGTGCACCACCGCCACTGAAAAGCAGGTATGTCTCCCTGTCAGCATTCCAGTGAACTATCACCAGTCTTGAAGTAGTTTTATCATGAATGTCACAAATAAATTTCAAGAAAAAAGTAGAAATGGTTACGATTAAGAGTCATAAGAGGGGGGCTTGAGTGATAGTACAGTGAGTAGGGCGTTTGCTTGTACACGGCCAACCCGGGTTCGATTGATTCCCAGTATCCCATATGGTCCCCCAAGCACCGCCAGGAATAATTCCTGAGTGCAGAGCCAGGAGTCACCTTTGAGCATTGCCAGGTGTGACCCCAAAAGCAAAATAAATAAAGTATAAGAGGCTTGAGGATATAGCTCAGTGGAAGAGCATGGGCTTTGCATTGTGAAACCTTGTGTTCAGATACAAAAAAAAATAAACCTAAGGGCTTTTTGTTTTGCATTTAGTTGGGGAGTGGTGGAGCACATCTGGCAGAGCACAGGGGCCATTTCTGACTTTGGGTCTATGGTCATGCCTGGTAATGCTTGGGGACCACTACCCGGTGATGGTAATGAGGTTACGGGGATCAAAACGGGACCAATGTGTGCAAGGAAAGCACCTTAACTCCCCTGCAGGGGTTTGGGGTGTTTGAGTTCACACCTGGATGTGTTCAGGGCTCAGTGTTTGGGGGGCCATATGTGATGCTGGGGATCAAACCTGACTTGGCTGCATGCAAGGCAGGAGCCTGACCTGCTGTAATATATTCCTGGCCCTCACCCAAGTTTTAAGAGGCTTTTGACCAAATGAACACAATCCAAATTCAAACATACCAACTGTAAATTGTATTTGATGAAATGTAAGGAATTTTTAATATTGTGAGTGTATAATAATGGTGTTATCACTATGTTTTAAAGAAAAGTGTCTTCCAAAGAAACATACTAAAGAATCTATAATGAGATATAGTGATGTATCCTGTATCACTGTCTTCCGTTCATCATCGATTTGCTCGGCGGGAACCAGTAACATCTCCATATGACCTGTCTCAGCAAGTAGAGTCCAGGGCACCTGCTTGCTCCAGGAAATAAAGAGCCTCAAACCATTCCTTAGGTCATGGAATGAGGTCTTATTGTTACTGGTATCTGGCATATCAAATAGACACGGGTAGCTTGCAGCTCGCCGGGTAGCATACATAGTGATAAATACATAGTGATGTATTTATGGGTAAAATGACATTGATGTCTGGATTTCCTTTAAAGGTCAAGCAGAGGATGGTTGTGGGAGAGAGGGACTGAGATGAGGACAGAGTAATAGGACTAACAAGCATAAGTGTCGTTGGGGGTTGATGAGTTTATGAAGGTTCACTATAGTTTCTTGCATTTGTTTGAACTTTTAGTGATAAATAACTTTAAGAAAGAACGCCTTGAGCCTGATTTACTGGATCATATCAAAGCCAAGTAATGAGATGGCTGCTGTGGCGTCCAGAGTGATCAGATAGTTAATGCGCCACTCTCTGATCAGGCTGGCCCTGGCTTACCATGGAGTTGAATTTTACCAATTTGTTTGAAGTGTATCCATTCAGCAAGTAGTTGGAAAATAATCTGTTACCATCTGAACCAGTTGCTATTGTAGCTTTTGTTCATTAGTGTGAAAAAGGATTTAATTCCCCCTCCCAAATATTTTCAAAAATGTAAGAGAAGTTTGCATTTTAATTTCGGAGAGTCTTTGCTTGACCTTGGAGGAGTGGGGTGGGGAGGGAGATCAAGATTACAAGTTTGTGTTGCAAGGCCTTGAGTTGACCTTAGACCCTGCCTCACCCCCCAACACACCGCCCACGGTAGCCCCTGTGACCCTGAGCATGATCAGATGGACTCCCACCATCAATTTTTTAGGGGTGGGGCACACCGATCAGTGCTCAAGAGTTTGCTCTGGCTCTGCACTCAGGAATCGCTCCTGGCAGGGCCCTGGGAACTATAGTGGGTGCTGAAATAGAGCCAAATGTAAGGCAAGTGCCCTGTCCTCTCTGCTATTGCTCAGGCTGAGTTCCATCCTCTCATCATCCCCAGGCAGACTGGGTTGAACTCAACTATGAATGACGCCTGATCCCTGAACACTATTGGCAAAGGACTTACTAATAACTACTTCAGTCCCGTGTACTGCTTAGGTAGAGCAATGCATTGAAACTTGAATTAATTTTGAGTGGGTCCTTGCTTTGTTCACTTGAATTTAATGGTTTCCTCCAACACGAACATCGAACTTCTTTTTGTGTGTGGGAAGGGGCAGGGTCACCCAGGGCTTACTCCTGGCTCTGTACTCAGGCATGGGGACCATACGGGATGTTGGAGATTGAACTTGGATATGCTGCCTGCAAAGCAAACACTTTCTTTTCTTCATGCCTACAAGAATACAAAAAGCATTCTACAATGGTTTGAGAGAGTTGGCAATATTTCTACAGATATCTTATCAATGCTGGCTTTGCATATAGGCTTCCGAAGTCTTGTAATTTGTATGAAACAGTATACACTAGGTATGCTGGAATTACCACCTCTCTCAAATTATCATAGAATACATTTTGTATTCTACATATATATACATATACATTTTCTATATATGTATATATACTGGCATATATGTAGAAGTATACTTATTAATGCATTTAAATCAGCAAGGAAGTTGATATATTAAATTTACACATGCCAACATCTTATTTTGACAGACACTGTATAAAGAAAGCCGGGAAGCACAATTCTATTTGGTAGATTCAGAAGTGCTGACGCATGATGTGCCCTACCACGACTACTTCTATACCCTGAACAGATACTATATTATCCGCTCTTCCAAACAGAAATGTCGGCTACGGTGAGCTTCTGTACATGGGTGTTGAATTCAGGGAGTCTCTGGTCTCTTAGCCACTGTGAAATCCCAGTCTCAACTCTACTGAAACAAAACTTTCTGTCTCTCTCAAGTGACATGTCCATCAGTGCTGAGCACAGGAAGGGAGCGCCTCACTCAGAATCCCAAGTGGGACGGTGGCTTTGGCATCCCGGAGCTGCACAATTGAGAATAGGTGTCATTTCAGCTACTGCTGAACTCTCGAAAACTGTGAAACTTTGTGGGAAACTCTAAGTCTAGGGGCAGAAGCAGTCATGTGACCTGTTGAGTTCTTGAGCAGCCATGTGACCTGTTGAGTATTTGGAGAGTACATACATGTTGTCTTGTAAATCACTTTGTTGCAGTGAAAACAAAGCTATTCCATGCATTAAAAATATTGCTGTATTGCGCTGCTCGACCCACATGGAGCAGTCCATGGAGTGATGGAGGGCTTGGCTCCTGGTCAGGTTCAACATAGCTCCTAAGGTCAGCAGACACGTGGGGAGGTGGCTGCACCCGCAGACCTGAATCGGGATTGGGGCTTCGCCACCATCCCTCCACTTCCATGTCCCAGCGGGCGTGACTATGCGACACCCCCTCCCGCAGCCATCACAACCAGCAAAACCAGACAAGAGACAGACCAGACCCACAGCTGTGCCAGCGCATGGCCACAAAGCGACCACAAGACAGGCTTAGATAATAATGAAGTTTAGGACCAGGTCCTTCCCAGGATCTTGCACATTTATACACTGTAATGATCATTGTAGTTGTAACAAATTGGGGAGACTGATGGAGAATGGAGTAATTGTAATGTCAGACTAGAACTCACCATGGAATATACACATAGAGACTTACATCATAAGCCATAAATATCTGTAGGGCAAGCCACAATGTGTAAGAGAAGAGAGCGTGAAATACAGAGACAGAAACAGAGAAAGAGAGAAAGAAAAGGTGACTGCTATAGGAACAGGCTGGGATGGGTGGGAGGGAATGTGGGGACATTGGTGGTAGGAATGGGGCACCGTTGGAGGGGATGGGTGCTGGAACACTATATGACAGAGACCCAATTATGAACATTTTTGTAATTGTATATCTCACGGTGGTATAATAAAAATAAAAAATTTGTTGCTGTAGTCATAGTATAACAGGTAGGGAGTTTGCCTTGCACATGGCTGACCTGCGTTTGATCCCGTCATCCCATATGGCCCTCTGAGCACCACCACGAGTGATCCCTGAGTGAGGAGCCAGGAGTAAGCCCTGAGCACTGCTAAGTGTAGCTCAAAAACAAATAAAAATAGTGATGGGCCCTTGTATAGTTAGATTAGTCTTAGCTAATATACTTACTATCAACAAGATAGTTTTCATAGGTGACAATTCAAAATGTGTAATTTGTAATTTATTTGTAATTTATTTTGACTATCTTAATGCTACCATGAAAGCTGTATTTATTTGGAATACTGATTTTTAAGTAAAGAAAGTTTGTAGCTAGGAGCTGGAGATGATAACTCAAAATGAGATAAGTATACAGTTTTTATGCCGCTGACCTAGGTGGATCTGGGTATTCTAGTGACTCTTCAGAACACAGAGCCTGGAATAGCCCCTGAACACAATCAGATGTGGCACAAACTCTATCCCCACTCCCCATAATTTAGGATTAGAAAAATGAAGCAATAGAATGCCAAGCACTTAAAGTAAAATTGTGTGAAATTATGAACAACAGTAATTTTAAAGGAAGTTTTGTCAGAGAAAAAGATTTGAACCATTATTTATTTATTGGGGTTCTTTCTTTCTTTCTTTCTTTCTTTCTTTCTTTCTTTCTTTCTTTCTTTCTCTCTTTCTCTCTCTCTTTCTTTCTCTTTCTTTCTTTCTTTCTTTCTTTCTTTCTTTTTCTTTCTTTCTTTCTTTCTTTCTTTCTTTCTTTCTTTCTTTCTTTCTTTCTTTCTTTCTTTCTTTCTTTCTTTCTTTCTTTCTTTCTTTCTTTCTTTCTTTCTTTCTCTCTCTCTTTCTTTTCCTTCTTTCTTTCTTTCTCTCTTTCTCTCTTTCTGTCTCTCTTTTTCTCCCTCCCTCCCTCCCTCCCTCCCTCCCTCCCTCCCTCCCTCCCTTCCTTCCTTCCTTCCTTCCTTCCTTCCTTCCTTCCTTCCTTCCTTCCTTTCTTTCTTTTCTCTTTCTTTGGTTTTTGGGTCACACCCGATGGTGCTCAGAGATCACTCCTAGCAGACTTGGGGGACCATCTGCTGTGCCAGGGATTGAACCAGGTCAGCCACATGCTAGGCAAATGCTTCACCTGCTGCTTTGTCATTCTGATCCTTATTTATTGACTTTTTGGGACATACCCAGCAAGTGCTCAGAGTTTACTCCTGGCTTTGTGCTCAAGAATCACTCCTGATGGGCACAGGGGGATCAGAAGGGGTACCAGAGATCAAAGCTGGAATGACTGAGTACAAGGCAAGTGCCCTGCCTGCCGTACTTTATTTACTTAAAGTACAGCTTATTATTTATTTTTAGAAATTTTTTTTCTTATATAACATTAATAGCTTTGAATCTTTTTTTGGGTAAATATGATTTTACACTTAATCTCAATTTTTTTGGCACATCAAATAAAACACTGGTAGCTTGCCAGGCTCTGCCGTGTAAACCAGTAACAATTATGGACCTCATTCCCATGACTGAAGGAATGGTTCGAAGCTTTTCCTGTTCCTGGAGCAACCAGACACCACTGGGGTACACTTTCTTGCAACAGGACGTTTGGAAATGTTACTGGTGCCCGTTCGAGGAAATTGATGAACAATGGGAAGACAAGTGATACAAGTGAAGAAGAATCTCAATGTTAACATAAGTAAATTATGTCTTTTAAACAAATATTCTTCTTTCTTCTTTACCTGATTAGAGTTTCCACAGATTTGAAATACAGAAAACAACCATGGGCCTTTGTCAAATCTTTAATTGAGAAGAATTCTTGGAGTTCATTGGAGGACTATTTCAAAAAGCTTGGTTTGTACATACATTGTTTGATCTTTTTATTGTTGTTGTTGTTAAAAGAGAATATCTGTTACAAACTGGATTGATTCTTCATTTGACTAATTGGGGGAACCTCTAAGATGATATTAGCGTGACTTACTGGGATGGTTCTAAGTACTGCGCTTACATTTTTAGAGCTCTTTTGGAGGCATCTCCCAAGCAGTGCCCAGGAGCCTTGGGGCTCCCTCCTGGTCCTTCTCAGCCAACTACCTGTGGTTTATTGCTAGGACCCAAGCATTGTGCTTGGACTCTGAGTTCTGGGGAGTACCAGGACCACCCCTGGCATACGTCAGACATTTCCAGGGCTGTACCTGCGCAATGCTGGTGGGAGGGGCAGGGAGTGGGTCGTAAGGTCACGTGGGACCAGGAATCGAACCACAGTGGCCGCATGCAAGGCATGTGCCCTAACCTATGTACTATCTCTTGGTCTCAGAATTTCAGCTTTTACATTTTCTCAATCTAACAAATATTTGTATAACGTTTATTATAAGCCATTATTTTGTGTGCTGTCTGTTTATTACAACCCTGTAGGGTAGATACTATTTTTTTTCAATTTACTAAAGGAGAAATATTGCAATATATACACACACGGGTGAAGTTGACTTTGCTAAGGTCATACAGGAGCTGTCAGAATCCCTGTAAAGAGCTAAGAAAGCTGGTTGAACAGGGGCTGCAGAATATGTACTATGTGTGCCAAGCTCTGGAAAGTATTTGGCTCTATACCTGCTAGCCAGGGCAGCCCTCCTGGATTTCTACAGGTCTGCTCAGCAATGGGGGGCACGTCCATGTCTGGACTTGGAGGAAATGGGCAGTAAACTGGGGAAGTGCTATAGTTGTGCTGCTTGAATGTTCCTTAATATATATATGAAGGGGAAAGCACATACATTCATGAACATAGTTAATTCTAGTTAAAAAAAATGGAGATTGGTAAATTCAGGGTATTGTGAGGCTTTGTCTAGTGGTTGGTTATCTTCTTTATTCTCTTTGGTGTTTTTATTATGACAGTTCTAATCAGGAATGGAGAAGATGAAACTCAAAAATTAGCTTTTGACCAGATAATAAACTTTTGATGAAAAAATCAGGTGAAGGGAAAGTTAAAAGACGAAAATGAGGGTTTCTAGGTTGTTAGCAGATTTTATTAGTGCTTCTTTTTTTTTTTGCATGCCCTCACTGTAAATTAAAACTCTTACGTTCAACTCCTGCCTTTGAGAATGACAACCAGTTATCATATAAACTGTGGAAATCTTTCTCGTTATTTGATGTCAGTAGGCTCCTGTTGTGTCCATAACTGAAATAAGTTCATTAATATTTAATGTAGCATATGGCAGGTTTGCTCTGAGGATGCCATCATTTATTAATACAGTTCATTCTTCCTAGAATACTGAAACCTCATTCTGGGATCACTGTATTCTCTGAAACTTTTCATTAAGAGTAAGGATTGAATCTAGGCCATAGCAAGGGTTAAAAAAAGAAATGGAAAACATAACAAGCAAATTCCTTTTCTCTTACAGTTGACAAATTTCTCTGACATCTAAAGATTCTTTTCCCTCTTTAGAATCAGATTTGTTAATGGAAGAATCGATGTTGAAAAATCAGTCCATAGAAGACCCTGGAAAACTTCCTGGTCTTCGAAGGAGAAGGCGAACATTCAACCGAACAGTGGAAACAATTACTAGGCGTTCTTCTGGAGATGGGGCCCGGACACCAAAGCAGATATTACAGGTATATGTCCCCTGATTTTAGCTGATGCAGAATACATTTTTGTCCTTTTTGAGTGTGTATGTGGGGACAGGGGGCTTGGGGCCTTGGATCACATCCAACTATGCTCAGGGTTTGCTCCTGGTTTTGTGCTCAGGGCTCACTCCTGAGCGTGGCTCAGGGGCCCATATCCAGTTTCTGGGACTGAACTAGGGCAGCTGTGTTCAGGCCACTGCACTATTTCTCTGGCTTTCAGAATACATTTCTTATTGACAAAACATGTTAGTTCTTCGGATGTCTGCTCCTCTTCTCTCTTACTTTTCTGATGTTTATCAAAATCTGCTTCCTTAAAGATAAGCAGTGTAAAAGTATAAAGGAGCAGCTGTAGAAACGGTAGGCACACACTCAGCAGAAATACTGTATTGGATATGTGTGGTGCATTAAAAGTGGGATATTTTTAACATGAAGACTTGTCTGAAAGCCCTGGATCTTAGTGGTTGCTGCCCATAAGACCGCGTGTATGCACTGAAGTGATACAATCAGCTGCCTCTCTGTCCCTGCTCCGGACACGTTCCTGCCCAGAGTTTAGAGATGTTTGTCTACCCTTCAGGGTACTCCAGTGGTGCTG